>PQXJ01000193.1:0-65876 GCA_004786225.1 Botryotinia narcissicola | reverse complement strand
GGGGGGGGTGAACGTTCGACTTTTTATACCCAAAATTGCTTGCTTTCTGTTTTGTTGAATATCAATAATTATCCTGATATCGTCTATTGTGTTTGTTTATGAAGTTTTTATCAGGTGATGTGATGCTATATCCTTATACTATCTTACTTTCCTCCACATATTTGTGATTATTCTGCATTGATCTTCTCTATCACGCTGGAAATCCCAAAGCTTTTTGAATATTGGATATCTCGCAGTCATATGTTGAGGTCCGGTCTGTCGTCGTGTAGTCACGATACGATGTCTTTATTTGCTTCCAACGCTTTCCCTCGATGGGAGAAATAGATGATGTGGTTAAGATAGGTATGAGGGATTAATCTGAATGGTAGAGATTTGTAGGATGGGATGGGATGGGATGTAACGGAATGGCATGGGATGGCGTGGAATGGTTTTATTTGGGTTAGGTTGGTGGATGGATAGCATATGACCTTTAGATCTATAATCACGGATCTAGTGTACTGAGATGTGAAAATTTCAGTGCGATTTCAGCATAGTTGATTTAATTGGTTTGTATAGGTAACTTGACTGGTTCGAGATTTTTCATAAAGCGAAATGAATTCGATATGAAGGAGGAGGGGGCTCTTTTGAGGAGAGAAGGAGGTGGTATAGTAGGGAAAATGGAGGAATAACCTGCAGTGGATTTATGAGGAGTGTACTGAGGTGAGAAATTTCGAGTGGGTTTGGGGGATAGAGGATTTAGTTTGTTCTCGGTGTTTGATGAAGTGGAATGAATTACCATGGGGAGGATTTCTGTTGGGAATTTACTTTGTAGTGTACCTTACAAGGAGTAATTTGGTGTTTGATGTAATGTGATCTTTTGTTATGTTTGATGTGGGCAATATGTTGGTTTGAGAAGAGCACGGATGGCGTAGCACGTACAGTAAGTAGCAGAGCCTAGTTGTCAACATGGCATTCTGGCGAAAGAACTAGCTACTTATGTACAGGAAGAAGTAATCCTTAAATAGTGAGGTTAGCCCTCTCGTTCTGTGTACTAACTATAGTAGCTTAATGACTTGAAATCGATCACTACGTTCATACATAATCATAGTAGTCCCGAATCCGGTATAAATAGAGTCAAGGGGAAGAAAAACGAATAAGATGCTTGGATTGACGCAATTCCCACTTTCTAGTCATCTCGTCGCGCCTTTAGTGGTAGCTTTGGAAACTCGATTACCTCGTCTGGACTTTTGATCGTGAAGGAAATCTGGTAATACGTCGCTACGTGGTTCAAGAATCGATCGCAGCAATCGCAGAGAGGGGTACTGACGACGATGAAAAGACCCTCGTAATATTCCGGCTTTATAGGTTCATTGAATTTCTTATCCCAACGCACCGACGGGTCGGACCTTCGCGAGCTCAAAACATAGGTGTAGAGCCAATAAGCTAGGACTTGTTTCTCAGCGTGGCATGAGTTGTATCTACCCTCAATTCCGCGATCTTTGTCTCCGCACGATTCCAATTGATATTTTGTGGCATAACACAAAGTCTGGACTCTTCGGGTCCAGATTCCGTTCGAAATGAACGCAGATGGATGTGTGGTTTCGGGTAGCCTGTCGTCCCACCCGCTGATGGAATTAATGATTTGAAGTTTTGGGGTGTTGGGTCTTGGTGTTGTCTTTGGTACATATAAACGAGCTAGATGGGTAATCGTAAGAATCTGACTTGGAAATACCACAGACGGTATTGAAAAAGGTAAACTCACCCACGGTTTTTTCTCCAGAACTTTCTTTATATTTCTTAAGCGGAAGGCTGTAGATCCGCTCGAATAAATCTATTGTGTAATACAAGCTTGATGAGGCTTGTGGTATATATTCAAAGAAAGGCAATCTATCTCGAGGATCCTGAGTGGGTACTTCCAGACCCTCGACTTCTGGGTAGGGAGCTAGTGCTCCAGAACAATTCTCACATCGTGTCGATGCGATAACGGTATTCTCATCTGCGATGTTATTGGTTCCAGCTCCAACTGAGGGAACCGCATTACGGAGATCTTCGTTCTGAATACCGTGCTGTGCAGCAAGCTTTCTGGCAATCTCAGGAGAATCGAGTATATGTGAACCCAGTTCTAGAGCTCCTTGCATAAGAATTTTGAGAACATCATTTCGGTGCTCGATAGCAGGGCCTTTATCATCACCTTTCAACTGCCCTCTATCTGCAGTCTTTTCGAGAATGTTATTGACTTTGCTCAAGATACTTTCGAGCCAGGAAGGGTCAGGTGTGATATCCAGCGAGCGATAGCTAGCCAGCTTAGGATCCGCATTATTCGTTAGTTCGTTCCAGATTCCCTTGGGTGTCTTCTTTATGACTGGTGTTTCGAGTGTAGTTTCGGAAACTGCTTCAATCAAGTCGCCAATACCGTTGGATGTATCTTTGGAATCATTTGTGCTTTTAGCACCATTGTTCTCGTGAGACTGAGTGGCTGGTTCATCTCTGACAAGGGTTTCATCTGCTTCATTTGAATTTAGCTCTTGTACGACAGGAATGTTACCAGACTTAGCCTGACTCTGTCGAGACTTAGCCTCTTCCTCAGCTTTTCGAAGCTTACGTAATGCAGCAACCTCCATCCTTAATTCATATGGTTGCTTTGGTCTCGCACTTCCTAATTCTGATAGCCTTAAAGCCTCCGTCATCTTTACTTGATCACTACGCCTAGCCTTACGATTTGTGTACAGAAGTTTTGTTGATTCTTTCTTTTGCCGCGTGGGGGTCGAAGAGATAAACTTGTCTAGGACTCGAGGTCGAAGAGGAAGTTCAATATATGTAAATTATTGAAGATCTATCGTTCGCATTTACTACCCCTCATCATAGCTGACAATCTGACTCAGCCTCATACCATTTTGGATGGTCGCACAGTATGAAGTATCTTACTGTGCGGGCGATTTTGCAGCCAGCCTTGTATCTGCCTGGCCCAAAAATGCTTGATTGAGTGCCTTGGCGTCTATTATTCATTGAACGTCCTCCATGGAATTTGAAAGAAAATAATGAGGTGTGCAAGCCATCTACTTAGATTGGCTGAAATTGTGACTCACATCTTAAAACGCAAGGCTTTCCAACAGTCTCAGCACGTATTTTGCTTGATCGCCCTTCCAAGGATCGTGATAAATCCAATAGACTTTCCATTATTTACAACAGTTGGCCAACTTGTTGGACTTTTCCGTATCAAATATGTTGTCCTCGTGAATGTTGTCTGAAATTCCAAAGTGCTTTTTGACCTTCTCGATAAACTATTTACAATCTTTGCAGATCTTTCGACTGACGATTATGGGGGCACCTCGTGGAGCTGAAGCTTTGATCTCTCGTGAGGGAAGAGTATTTGGTAGTTTCATGTTGACTTGATGTCCTGCGAATGTATTCTCATAAAGATACCAAAAAGCAATGAATTGTTACCGCATGAAATGCAAGGTACCTGCCCAGAAAATCATTGTCCCAAATCTTTTTGATGACAAGTTAATGGTTGATGATCTTGCAAAGTTCGTCCACTTGTGATGTCCAAGTCAAGCTCGATATAATATTGTTTTTTAGGGGGAGGGGGGGAAGTTGACCCCAGCCACTAGCTGCGGTACATCAATGAAGACCATTCATGTTGAATCGAGCTTAAAAGAAATATTTCAGCGCGATTCGAACAACTCTTTTGAGGAAGCTCCAGTTCCTGAGTTTACAGGCCACTGACCAATTTTCATTTTCTGTCTTGGTATAGGATAGCTTTGCATAACTCGTGGAACGAGCTGACATAATTCAACGAGTTGATCAGTCGAGTTCTGGTGGTATCGAAACCAGCGTGAGTGATCTGGGTTGATATATTCGGATTCGTTCTTGTCTTCCGAATGCTGAAAACCTGTTTTCTCGAATGGAGAGATACAATAGTTAATAATGCCGGTAAGTTGGTTGGGACAATGATCAATCGACTCTGTTGTCTTTACGTCGATATCGGCAAGAACGTTAGGAGCACGGGCGACGTAGTAGTCAACATCGGTACCAGTCTCATGATACTCCACCTCTTCACTCTTCTCGAAGAATCCACTCAAGCTTTCACTAATATTGATCTCTGAACTGTGAGATTTACAGACTTCAGGATCCGCATCCCCCCGTTTCATAACGATGGCACATAATAATTGATATCTTCTTTCTGGATGCTCTTCATTTTGACGGTGTCCTCTCTCATGGTGCATTCTACTTCATTCCATCATTTACTTGAAAAATTTCATCGTCAAATAAAAGAATCAAGTTCGATCTGGCTTTCAATCTCTGTAAATGTTTCCGCAGTCTCCATAACATGTTCTTCCTCAAATTTACGGAGGCACTCGACTTCTTGCTTGCCACCTTGACCACTCTGATCTAATCTCTTGACGGTAACCTGGACAAAATCTTCTTGTATCACAGCAATGTTCTCTCTCAACTCTGTAGACTTGACATCGATGCTGGTCATAATTCTTGATCTTTCTTTCTCAATAATCGCCTGCAAAGTTCCATCAGCTAATCTCATAATTGGCCCTTTTCTCACCAGTATCGTTTTGATTACTTTTACGCCTTTTGTACTAGCATCCCCAATCCATTTCGATCTCATTGCCCGTACAGATTGTCCCTGTAGAGACTTTTGCTTCGGTGAAACAGTCGAATTAGCCAACGTCATGTTAGAGCCATTCTTTGGAGCAATTTCTGGTTGAAAACTTCCGGACATTTAAGTAAGTTCAGACCTGGCTCCAACTTGGACGACATATTTATCTTTACTTTTGTTCCTAGCGTGCCCGCTTCACCCGAGTCAGCATTTTCTGCGTGGTTGCACAACATGAGATTCACGTGCGAAGCACGTGCAATTTCCTGTCTATATTGAAGCAGAAATTCGAGCTAATGTCTCCCTTCACTAGAAACAACAATCGATCTGGGCAGTAACCATTTGCCGGAAGTCTTAGCCCTCTTAAAAAGATTAACTTGTTTTCTGCGGTAATCATCAAAAGCTAGTTCAGATCCGTACACCACAGTTGGAAATCTGAACGGCGGAGATGAGTGAATATCAGTACACGTGTGCCACGTCATCTCGTATGATATGGCATGATTATTATAACTTCTCTGGGAGTCTCCTCTCTCACCATTCTCAATAACGACTGGCCAAATACCTAGATCTCTGATTTGATTTTTTGACTTCCCACGGGAGTATCTTGCGTCAAGCGTCGTCTTCATTGGCAGTAACTTTGAATCATTAGTTGCGGCCCAACTAGAGACTTTCGGTATCTAATCTTCGCTTCCTATCCATGTACAGCTTGGCTAACAGTCTCAGGTATTCAAAACCTCTCTCAAAGTCAAACCTGCGACATGTCACAACCACCGGACTCCAAGGAGCAACCTCCTCGTCGCTTCTTTGGCTACCTAATGCCGGTTGAAGGTCCCGAAACCCCGTTCAATATGCCAGTCGAAGTGAACCCAATTCAGAGCGGCGTCTCTTTGGTTATTCTAGGATGGATGTAAGTAGTGTGATATTCGTCTCAGCGATCTGTCAAGGGCTAATAAGCAGTGGCCAGCGTTTCTAAATTTAAGTTCGTTCAAAAACTTACTTATAACAATGCAGGTTTTACTATGTTAAGAGATCTTGACTTGGGAAATGCTACAGAGAGAATGAATGTAAAGGATGTCCCCTCTTAAATTGTTGAGTACATGGCTAACATAACTAGCCTCTTGTTATTCCCCTTGCCAATGATTCAGACGTTCCATACGTCCCTGATCTTGACCGATCATCATTCCAAGATTTCCCTGGCCATTATCATACAGTCGCAGGTTATCACGAGAAGTATATTTTAGGAGAACTTACCCCTCTTGCAGTATGCAAATCTCTACTTCCACTCATCCGTCGAGATATCGCCACTCCGTCCCATCATTCCATTTCTTTCATCGCGACAAACGTTGATTCCGTCCTTGCTGCTGCAGAAAAATCAACTGCTCGTTATGCGGCAGGAAAGTCACTTGGATTACTCGATGGTATTCCGACAGCTATCAAAGATACGACACATGTAGCTGGATATCGAACAACCAACGGAAGAGCTGCAAACGACGACCTCTTTCCAATATCAGAAACTTCTGATTGGCCAATTCAAAAATTAGAAGAATGTGGAGTGATCGTCCTTGGTAAAACAAACATATACGAATATGGCAGCGATACCACAGGCCTCAATCCATACTGGGAAACTCCTCGTAATCCACACAACCGAAACTACTATACAGGAGGCTCTTCGTCTGGTTCAGCTTACGCTGTAGCAGCCGGATTAGTACCCTTTACTTTTGGAGCTGATGGAGGAGGAAGTATCCGAATTCCGGCTGCTTTTTGCGGGATTTATGGATTGAAACCTACGTATGGTCGCCTAGAAGACACGTCAAGTACCGTTGTCGTCACTGGTCCCTTGGCATCCTCAATGATGGATCTAGAAGCCATGTATCGAGTTCTTGCGCAACCAGATCCATCTGATTCAATTTGCCAATCTTTTGCGCCTCCAAGCAAAATTCTTTCTACGAGTTTGCAACCAAAAATCTTAGGCATCTATAAGCCGTGGTTTGAGCGGTCCGATATCTCAGTTTTTGAAGTTTGCCAAAAAGCTATAGATTACTATCAGAATCAATTGGGTTACGAAGTAGTCGATATCGAACTCCCTTACATACCCGAAGGGCAGAAGGCACATGTATCCACCATTCTGGCCGAACTAGCCATTCGTGGCGTTCCAATCATCTTCCAGATGAAAAACCTACTTCAAATTCATGGCTTGCCGATCTCAATCCCGCAAACAAAATAGCTCTTGGAGTTGGCTCACAAATGACTGCTCGCAACTATCTTCTCGCGCAACAAATGCGTAATATCCTCATGCAACACCTCGCGTTTCTGTTCAAAATGTATCCGAGATTACTTATCGTGACCCCAACGTGCCCTATGCCAGGATGGGATATCAAATCTAAAAGAGATCTCAAATACGGTTCCACTAATGGTAATCTTACCTTTCGTGGTGTGGAATATGTGTGGATTGCCAATTTGTGTGGAAATCCTGCGATGAGTGTTCCTGTTGGATATGTTGACCCCGTTGAGACAGCTGGTGAAGGAAAGATTCCGATCGGTCTTATGGCAATGGGTGATTGGGGATCGGAAGATCAATTGTTGGGATGGGGTAGGGAGGCTGAGATTTATTTGAATCATGTCTATGAAGGTGGCAGAAAGAGACCCAACGGTGATGGCTGGGTTGATATCTTTAAGCTTGCAAGTAGCCAGATGGATACCATCTCGTAAACCCAGGATTTGGGCATTAGATCTGAAGATATCGATCAGTTGAGGTTTATAATTCTATGGTAAATTCTAGAGGATCGAATCGGGAGCTGCGGAATTGGTAATCTTGCTTTCTCTTATCAAAGCTTAGTTGAACTTTATTTTCTGTGTCGAAAGTGATAGTATATCTACTATTTCATTGTGATCAAGAATGGAGTACCTGACTAACGGGTAGACTTACTGCATTAATCTTAGCATGACCAAATGCTATCTCGTATCTGAACAGCAGCGACCCCTGTCCTCCAGATAAGCATGCATCAACCCCACTAATTCTGGAATTCAGAAGCTGTCTTCAAATCATCGTCGTCAGCATGCCCACTCCTCATGACATCTTGCTCTAGGATGAAGACGTCAAGAATTATACATATAGTCGCCATGTAGCTCATAAAATTGACCCGCTCTCTGTCCCTTCCTGCGCTTTTGCTCTTGATAATTTGTCCTGTGCGATCTTGTATGATTATAGTTCAATATGCGTCTTCTCAATCTCATCGCGACTGTGTGTCTGAGTTCTTTTACCGCAGCTTCAAGAACTCCAGATGCGTCTTCTCAACTCCGTACAAGATTTGTAAATGGCACTCATGATAAACCAATCACACCAAAAGTTTTCATCGTCGACATGGTAAGCAAAAGACCATAGCTTAAGTAGCAGTCTATTGACTCGAAATACAGTTTTCAGATGAAGGAGAAGCATGGTATGGAATCAAAGAATTTGATATTCTGGCTAGAAATATCACTGTGCCTGGCATAAGTCCACTTTTCCCCGAGGTACATTGTACACTAGACGGAGAAATCTGCCAAGTTATAACTGGAGAAGGAGGTAAGAAATTGGGTTCCCGTTCGATAAAGAATGTTTTCCATGGTTCTAGCTAAAAATTCTAGAAATCAATGCTGCTGTGACAATCAATTCAATTGCATATTCACCCCTCTTCGACTTGAGCCAGACCTACTTCCTCATTGCTGGTATTGCTGGTGTATCTCCGAAGGTAGCCACTATTGGTGTAAGTATCAATGTTTATCCCGTTAAAGTACTGTGCTGATATAACAAAGGCTGTTACATTCTCTCGCTACGCTGTATCTGTAGCTCTTCAATACGAAATGGATGCCAGAGAAATTCCTTCTAACTGGACCACTGGATATTGGCCTCAAGGATCTTATTCACCAACAGAAACAGTGACTGAAATCTACGGTACTGAAGTTTTTGAAGTCAATGAACCACTACGACAGATCGCCATGGATTTTGCCCGAACAGCTGTTCTTAACGACACCGCCGATGCAATGAGCTACCGAGCTCTATACGGTGCCACAGAAGCATATGCTCTTGGCGCTCAACCACCTTCAGTTGTGGCTTGTGACACTGCAACCTCAGATGTCTACTTCACCGGAGAGCTACTTGCCGATGCTTTCGAAAACACTACCGCACTGTGGACAAATGGAAGCGGTATTTACTGCACTACGCAACAAGAAGATAACGCCACTCTAGAGGCTCTTCTTCGAGCCGCCACTAACAGTCTTGTCGATTTCTCCCGCATCATCATCATGCGTACCGCATCTGACTTTGATCGTCCTCATGCCAATCAAACTATTTTGGATAATCTTTTCGATCAAAACCAAGGCTATGACCCGTCTATTAAGAATATCTATTTGGCTGGTATCAAGGTGGTTGAAGGTATTGTGAATGGATGGAATAGTACATTTGCTGGGGGTGTTGAAGCTACTAATTATGTGGGAGACATACTTGGTACGCTAGGTGGTGAACCAGATTTTGGACCAGGCTCAGTCTTTCCAAAAATGAAGATGAAGCAAAGGAGGGGTATGCGACGCCACTAAGCGCTTGATTAGATATTGTATGAACAAATCATGAAAAGAAAATGTACTAGTAATATAGACGTAGGCAAGGAAGTTCAATGGAGATGAAGTCCTTCTGAGCCTGTCCGCAGCCCAATTCATCATTGCGAGCTGCACCATTGGTGAAGAATTCTTTTGAGTCAGTCTGCACCGGTGAACAACACCATACGACGCATGATCGACATCTAATGATCTGGCCCGAACTTCCGTTACTCGAGCTCACATCAATACATTCAGATTGTGTGTAAAGTTTAACTATTGAGAAACCCTTCGAGTTTCTGTTATCACTTGCATCAAAGCAATTTAAAGAGGAACTCTTTTCTCACATAGCTGTCCGATGAGAGCACATTCTACTTTCCAACTTCAAAAAAAGATGTATTGAGTGAGCAATTATCCCACACAATCTGAGGGGTGAAGAACAGAATGTGAACTTTTAAAAAGGTGACTGTTGAATTCATCTGTCAAGCATTGAGTCTGCATTTCATAGGCACACAACCTCCTTATCATCTGAAAGACAGAGGTCATCGCGCAGAATTTCAATGCGGTGTCCAGATATAACATAAATAGTTCCCTTGCCTTAGAATAAAGCATACTCCCCTTTTCCTCACCTTCTGTGCAGAAACTAGTCCGTCACACCTGAAGGCCCCCACTAGTTCATCGAAGCAGTCTTGATGCAACCTTGATAGAGATATGATACAGGCACCACATCAATATCAGCCGAGGCACTTGCACGACTGCGGTGACAGTAGCTAACACTGCATTAAATTAAACCAAATCACGATACACAACATCAGCGAAGAACCACGAAGGATTTTCCCGAGAACTAGTTATGCAATGCATCAACATTTTTGTATTCCCTCCCCTTTGCAAAAGCACAACATGAAACTATACCAGGAATGATGATAATATCCCGATATATTTTGAGGGGATGGAATCATTCTTCACACCCATTATGTCGACGGATAAAATTTCCTCATGTCTCCGCCCGCTTGCTTGCGTAATCGCGAGTTTAATCAAAGTCGAGCTTACGAATATATTTCACTGCGTGATGTAAAACTGTGTTTCGTGATACTCTATGATCAATTGAACATTCGAGCCGTTCAAAGCGTACTTTTCCTTGCTTTGCCACAACCGAGAAACGTCGGTTTGATGTACAGTATGCCGCGACGGCCGCAGTGCGAAGGATTGCTCAGGATCAATGTTTTCCTTGTTCTTTTTGTAAACAAGTTGTGCGGTATACCGATGAAGAGTAATTCGGGGAAACAGACACTACCTTCCAATTATTGAAATGTTATGTTTATCCAATGTAGATTTATTCATTTCACCACTCCAATCCTTGTAGTATGGAATGTGCTCGGCGGGCGGGATACATTAGTAAGCTATTTTGAAACCTATTGATTGAATGAACAAGCGATAAGGATTCAGGAACAACTTTGGTACCTGCATTAGGGTCTGGGGGCTTTCGGGAGCGAACATATTGTGATAGTTGAGGGAACGCATGGGAACAGGGAAATATTCGGGATCATGGCCCGGAAAATGTGCCGATGACACAAGATGTACAAATTGAAGAACGCTTTTGATGAAAAGTATGTTTAGATATTTCTTGGAATTTTATCCTTCTCCACGAAAATTTGGTTACATGTGACCCGTAATACTGTCTATAATCTATATCTATGATGACGATAGTGATAATGCGAAGTTGTGCAGAATATGTGATATATCATTATATAAGGAACAATGCAGTGCAAAAGTGCTATCGTAACTCGACAGTCACAGCAGTAGGAACTGTGCATGACTTCGAAAGTCTAAATATGGCATCTAGCCATGATGTTGGATCTTCTCTAGGACCAAATTCCGCCACAAGCCGAGAGGGCTCATCCATAATTGCATGAGCAATTTCTGTAGCATTGCCCAATGTGTCTTGATTATTCGTGCAGTGAGTTTGATGAAAGATTCCATTCATTAATTTGGAAAAGGCCTCGATGATCTCAGGGATTCCAAAATGTAAAAGAAGTGCGACAATGGGGATGACAGCAAAGAAGCCTAGAATTGGGCGTGTAGGGCCCTTCCGTGGCAAGGTGGATATAATATGTGCTAGAACAAGAAGCGCACAAAGACACGACAGCACAGCTAAAGCTAGAGAAGGAAGGACGTGTATGTATATGGTAGAGAGTCCAAAGGTAGACACGAGAGTTAAGGTACAAGCATGACCTCCATTGCACTGTGATCGGCATTAGTACTGGGGATGATCGTTGTGAGGAAAGAATGAATTATGAATGCAATATAAAACTCACAAGAATTATGACAGCAGCCCATAAAAGTGCCTTGAAGATACTGTAAATCGAGAGACTAAGAATCCCCGGACTTTGTTGCTGTGAAACCAGGAGAATGACGGTAAGGAAGCAAACTACCCAGCAGCATGTCTCTTCCAGGTGTAAAAATAGTTGATGCACAGAGGAAGCTTCATCACGGACACTAGATGCCGTGCTTAGACGTGCATAGATGGTCGTTTGGCAGATGAGAAATATGAGACCCAAACCGATAGTGATAGAGTTGTATGCCGAGGGGAGAAAGAGAACACTAGTTGAAATGGCGAAGAGAATATAAAATATTAGATTGAAGCCATAATCGGTTGGGTATTCTAATTTCTCTGATTTGGAGTTGCTAGGCAGAACATGATGATCGGCATCATTATTCCGAGTGACAAAGTAGAGTGCTGGAGTAAGGAATGGCTGCAAGAAGTTTTAGAGTTTGAGTGATAGGTCGAAGGATGATGGGGACAAACCAGTATCCAATTCACTTCCACAAGCGATGCACAGACACTAGATGTAACGATAAAGAATGCAAGACTTGTTGATTCCGCCTCAAAATCACCTCCTCCGGCAGAAGGTATCTTCTTTCGGGAAATGGACGAATAGACTTTGATACCAGCCCAAAGCATACACCAACATAACCACTCGGAAAAGAGATTCAAAACTTGTGGGGTATCATCGAAAGCAAATGAATAAGACATTCTAGAAGGATAAAAGGAAGAGCTAATTGAGGCAAGGGTATAAGGATTGTGGAGAAATGAATAATGCAAGGGTATTGAGCAATGTTATCAAAAAAAAAAAGAATCTCTATGTAGAAACGGCCAGTACCATACTAACAAAACGACTGAACCACCAGAGTACAACTCTAATTTTCCAGGGAGGCATGATGTGGTTTTATGAGGACATGCCAAGAATAGTGTCAGCCTGTCCGCAGACCCCTCGTTGAATGGGAGTCGAAGGATTTACGCGCTTGAGGGCTTAGGAGGTATATGTTTCTATAATTGGATAGTAAGCTTGCTACAAAACCAGTGAATTTGAGTGAAAATCGAAAGACGAAGGAGATGAAGGGGATGAGGGGGACGACATATATCGTCAAAGTACTCTGACTTTGAAGGCTACATTAATCCTACAATAATTTCTCGAACTTGAAGTTACTTGGCGATGACCAACGAACAAACAAACAGACATATTGGAATATTCCAGGAATCAAGGATACAACCAAAGGAAAGGTAGGTATGTAAGTTGCATGAAAGAAACAATACGACAAGAAACGGAACGAAGAACAGGATCTATGCAGTTCTGTTGGTATCTCGTTGGTGGTGTCATTGGTGTGTTGGCTAGAGATTTCACAAGTAAACACACCTCGATCAAAGTGAATCAGATACATAGGTATCTAGGTATCACATGAAGATATCAAAGACCTATCTAGATACTTGGTTGGTAAGTAGATACTTTTTAATCACGATGTAAATCGAGGGTACACCTGGTGCTGGTGGTGGTACCTTCTAGTTACGAGCACCAGCCGCAATTGCGAGTAGCTGCTGGGGCTTGGCAAATGAGACATCACGTGAAAATGCTTGAGGCCAGCGATAAGCTAATCTTACTAGATACTAGGTATGTTTCGTTTCGGTCTTCATCTCCACTAATAATAAATCCTGCGACCGTGCGGAATATTGTATACATTTTTAGATCATCATTCTTTACAATTCACAATTCACGCTGCACTCAACAGACAGAAGAGAAGAGTCGAGAAAACGTGTTTATTTCTGTATCCTCTTTCCTTGCCGATGTGTGTGCAATAGCAGAGTAACATCGACCAACCTATTCAAGCCCCCATTCTGGATCGACGTCTGCCAGCCACTACAATGGAAAACCAACATCTAGTGTCGTTGGTATCATTCGACCTTCGACAAATCCGTCGAGCGTTGCAGGAAAGACTGATGGTGTTGCAAAACTCATTCATTGTAGGAGTGGGGGAGACCGATCAATTAATATGAATTGTAGGAATTGTTCATCTCGTCCACAGTGCCTTCTTACAAAGCCTCGACCCCAAAATCTCCTTCATAAACCTCACTATCTTTCACTTTTTTACCCTTCGTTGGAATCGTTTGGTGTCCTTATCTCACACATGGTAAATGAGTAGGAGACGAAGGAAGTGGCGTGATCCCACGACGTTTCAAGGGTTCGAACTGGTACAGATTGGTACACATTGAAATCATTATTCAATCTTCCATGTTTTTGAGTAACGAATGCTGTGCTTGCACGTAGTACTACTGTTTTTTGTGTTTTGCATTATGATGCATTCAATACGGATTCGAAGTCGAAATACCAACAAATCATCGTGTACATGCACAATGTATAGTTCATTGTTGGCAGTGTAAAAAACACAATTGAAATCTACTTTGGTGTTGCTATGCATGCTGAGGTATACGATGGGCCCCTGCAGTGCAGTCATCCTTTAGCTGCGCCTTACCTCAAAGTGAGATTCTTACTTTAATTGGTAGCTTCCATTGACACGAGAGTCTCACATACCGCAATTATTCTAGAATTTCAATGTCACATTGTCAAGGGATTGAACCTGTGTTTGAGGACTAGATGTAATCTCGACATGATCAAGTCAAGGTAATCTAAGCTTGACATGGAGGCTTATGTATCTCCCAGCTTCACGGGAGGGCTGAGTGCCAATCGCTAGAAAAATGCTGAAAAACTCTATCAGTCTCGATTATTACACATATAGGACGGACAGAATCCTTCGTGTTGGCCTGTTCTGCAAAATTGCTTTCAGTCATATTCATCTTGTGAATCCTGCTTTCTAATCTTTAGATCGGCCGTAATTACCTACCTATGGCCACAGGTTCTTCCTAATATCTCACCCTCTAAATCATTGATGAATATACAACTCTGAGCACTTAGATATGGCGAGTTCCTTACGACTTTCGAGGCGACGACAATGTTCTAGCGCATTATTATCTTTCTGGGATGGACAATTGACTGGCTCGATGTCCGTGATACTGGTCATTATACTATGTTTGGTGCAGCCATCGTGGCAACAGAAAGATCCTTTGAACGACTTTTGTAGGAGATGGGGACATCAAACAACTGTCATTGATCGAAAATTACTTATTGATGGCGGAATGCTCGATTGGAATCCATTGTCGCAAAATCCAGCTAATTACTCTAGTAAGTTATTATCAGCAAAAAAGACATTATTGAACCATGAACAACACAACTGATGGTACGATAGACTCTTGGCTTTTATATAATGATCTTGACACAAGTCCAGGAGGGCCAGGAATGCCTCAGTTACACGCCAATCTTTCAAAGAATGCATCGATCCCGAATGTGAGTGGAGGTGTACTTTGGGGAGATGAGGTCAACAAGAGATTCTATCTTTTTGGCGGCGACAACTTCGGCAGTTCGCCAAGTGCACCCAACCTCTATTCATACGACCTGCTATATAATCAATGGGAAAATTTTGGTTCGCCTAACAACGGTGTTGCGAGCGTTTCGTATGGCATGGGAGTTGGTATTTCCGATCTAGGGCAAGGTTATATGCTTGGTGGATGGCAAAGCAATGCTTCGATTCCGGGATGGACTGGACAGCCTCTCGCAACAAGCGGCTTGATCAAGTATGATTATCAGAGTGGAACGTGGACAAACAATACTGGACCAGATCAGATTGGAAGAGCAGAGGGTGCCATGGTGTATCTCCCGGCGAGTCGTACCGGAATTCTCGTCTACTTTGGAGGTATACAAACGCCATACAACAATGAGACAATAATAGCATCACCAATGAACCAGATCCATATTTACGACATCCAAAGTTCTATATGGTACACTCAGAACGCAACCGGTGATATTCCTGGAGACAGGAGGAGGTTTTGCGCAGGTGCTACTTGGGCGCCTGACCAGTCATCATACAACATGTAAGTATTATATCGTCACGTTTTTCATGGCAATTTACTAATATTTTAAGCTATATCTATGGAGGTGCAGGCTTTGGAGCGAACTCTTCAGGATACGATGATCTCTATATTCTCAGTCTTCCTTCCTTCACCTGGATTAAGTGGTGGGAAAATGCTCCAAGTTCTGCGAGACCACATAATATGTTGAGCTGTAACGTGGTCAATAGAGCTCAAATGCTCATCGTGGGTGGATCGTTTCCGAAAGATCAGTCTAATTGCGATAGTTCACCTTCTTGGGGAACGCATAATGTCAATCTCAACGAACCAGCCCCAGGTCAGGCTTCATTCAATCCATGGAATACCTATCAACCGGATCTTACCTCATACGCCGTACCTTCAGCTATAATCTCTGTCATTGGTGGATCGTACGTATTGATAGTCTGAAAGCTGAGATAAAATGCTGACAATTACATAGTCCTACAGGTGGCGCAACCATGCAAGCTCCTGCTACTGGTTTTCAAAACGGCGATCTGAATACATACTTTTCGCAAAAAGCATCTGCCGTGAATCGTACACCCACTAGAGCAATTACCACTGCAACTGCTTCTTCAACATCTAACCCTTCTGGAAACAAGTTGGGCCCCGGTGCAATTGCTGGAATTGTTGTAGGGGTAGTAGTTGTGATTGTCGGTCTTCTCGTTGCAGGCTTCTGCATCTTTCGTATCCGTAAAAGTCGTGCTCACATACCAGACGTTTCTGCGCCTATTGTACCTGCATATAATAACCCTGGCAACGCAACCAAAATGTACCCACAACGACCCGACCGTAGTTACGATCCCCAAAATCCGCATATTGCGCAACAGCGGAATACGTCAGCATACCAAGTACTTCCTTCGCATGCTCCTGATCCAGTCGAGCTATCCGGGACCAACTCGAGTTTAGGAAACTACACAACAGTTAATGCCGATGGTAATTCGATACACAGTCCAAATCCAGATGGTGTACCTCCATACACCAATACCTGGCACCACCCAAATTCACCACCTCAGGATCGAAAGAGTTTTAGTCCTACATCTCAACATAATCAATTTTCACCGGTGCCAACGGAATTGGACGGCGAAAGTGCTATATTTTCCGCATCTCCTACACCAACATATTCAACATTAGGAAGAATGACCTCGAAAAAGATAACTCCAATACACGAGACATATTATTCTTCTTGATAATTCATTTTGCTCTCTTCGGTCTCAGCCTTATATCACTTTTTTTCTTAGCGAGCGTGTGATGGGTCTGTACATACATGCGTTTTGGCGTTTTCAAATGAGGATGTGTTAAGGAGGAATATTATTACTTATTACTACGGACGCCCAATTTCACGTTCGTCTATTTTCTGGATGTTATATATCGATTTGCCAACGCGGTTGGATGGATTTAGTTGAAATTAAAGCTACGATATTTTTGAGACTTTATTGTGTTCATGCTCTGTGCCTTTGTTCTCTAAGCCACGTGGCAAATTAATCCCCAAAGTTGAGTTGGTTAGTTAACCACATGATTCTGCCTTACTATAATATAACTTTGATCAGCGCTTAGAATTTTTCTTCCGATCTAGATCTAGATGTCAAAGATTCTGCGCTTAAGTCAAGACCAATCCTCCACGTTTGTCACTTATGTAATTTCCCAAGGAGTACTACATCATTCTGATCCAACGCCATGATGAAGGTTCTTGAAGATTCAAACCTGTCGTCGAACGACATGTTTTCGTTGGAATATAGTGATATTGGGCGTTCTGTTCATACACGAGATTAAATCCTGTGTTGCAATGTACGGCTGATTTCCGATGTACGTAGGTAGTACTTGGGATACAATAAGTAGTACTAATGGAGTTTGTCTTCTTTTCAAAATACCCCTCAATTTGCAACTTTCTTTCTCTGATTTTTTAGGAATAAGTGACTGATACTTTTGCGCTGAAACTCTATTTGTGAGCATCTGTCGTCTTATTTATGCATAGCTTTAGCTTTTCGGAATTCATTCTTGTATAAAATTATCGTGAAACTATTCTACAATGTCCTACACGTTCATCGTTCTCTGCATCGTCGCTCTCGAAATACTCCGGAGACTATGCATTTCCATTTACACTGCATTCTTCACGCCGCTCTCCAAAGTTCCTGGTCCCTTGAGTCTGAAATTATGCGGCAGTATATGGCTATATCATACCTTGCGGGGAGAGATGATGAACATCGCCCCGAAACTTTTTAGAAAATATGGTGATGTTGTGAGGATTGGTAGATCTTTCTTCCCACAGTTCACGAGGTATGGGCGTTAATAATAAACAGGTCCAAACGAGATAATGGTATCTTCCAAATCCGCCATCCAGAAAATCGTAGTCGAAGACGATTTCAGGAAAAGTCCCCTCTATACTCTTACCCAGGAAGATCAACATGTGAGTAATTTGTTTACGGAGACGGATACTAGGGTTTATAAACAGAAGGTATGTATCCTCATCCCCCTATTTTCTATCTTGATTCCATTTGGGATCTATAGTATAGAGGCTAAAGCCATTTTTTAGAGGAGACCTTTGTCTGCCGGATTCTCCATCTCCTTCTTAAACGCAATGGAACCACTCATGAAATCCTGTGTTGACTTCATGGTTGAGGTATTAGAATCGAGATGTATTACGGATATCGAGAGTGAGGATGGCAGGGCTGTAGTTGACATGTTTTCCATGCTTGGGAATCTAACAATGGACGTAATGTCTGCGACTCTCTTTGGTGGATCATTTGGTCTTGTCATCAACGAAGATCCACATGTGAAAAACTTATTCATCGATCGTCTACGTAGGGTGTATATTGATATCGTCCTGCCATTCGTCAAATATATCCCTTTTATACCAAATCCTGTTCAGGAGATGGATCGCATGATTGATGGCATTATCAAGACGAGACGGGCAGAAATTGGTAGGGGGAAAGGGTTGGGAGAAGAGAAAGCAAGAGAGAAGAAGGATTTGTTACAAATTTTCTTGGATGCGAATGAAAGTGATCCGAGGGGATTTACTGACAAACATTTAATGGAGGAAATGAGGTTATTCATGTATGATCCCCTTCCAATTCCACACAAGAAAAAAGCCTAACCTCCTACAGGATCGCTGGCAGCGACACAACGGGCACAACTTGTACCTTTACACTTCTTCTTCTCCTTAACAATCCTTCCAAGCTACAACTCCTTACACAAGAGATCCTCTCTGCGTTCCCATCCAAGTACGATATCATCACCTTTGCAAATACACAAGAATTGCCATATCTAAATGCTGCGATTAATGAGAGTATGAGACTCATGCCGATGGTCGTTTCAGGATTGCCCAGATATACTAGTGAGACGAATTGGATTGATGGCTTTGAGATTCCTGCTCATGTATGTCTTCAATCCCACTCCCTCCCTCCAATTTCCTTCCTGTATCTTTATTGTCTCCTAGAACTTTGAGATAGCAATGAAAGCACAATGAGAAAGCGATAATGCTGACACATAAGATTCAGGTAACAACCTACGCTTTCCCCAACATCCTTCAAGTCGACCCGCGCATCTGGCCCGACGCTGATTCATACATTCCAGAGCGCTGGCTCGACGATTACAAAGGTGTACCTGTGGATAAGAAAGCATTTCTGCCGTTTTCGGGCGGAGTAAGGAATTGCATTGGACAGCAGTGAGTTTTCCCTTTTCTTATTATCCCACCTCGGGATTCCGATCAAAAGATGAAAACTAACAGAGGAATCTATAGATTTGCACTTCGCGAGATCCGTCTCATCCTCGCTACGGTGATTAGAAGATTCGAATTAGATTTGGTACCGGGACAAAGTCACGAATTGAAAGTTCATGCGGTGCCGTATTTTAAGGAGGGGAAGTATTTGATGGGGGTGAGGGTTAGGAAAGAGTAGATGATAGGGGGAGCTGTGATGAGATGGTATGGTTGGTATGAATTTGTATGGTTGGCTTGGAGTTTTGGGGTTTGAGTAATCGTACATAGCGTGATGGATAATAAATTGGAATGGGATCTTGGTGAAGAGGGTATTGGTAGGTGGTTGGAATGGATAGTCTTTACGAGTACCTTGATTGGACGAATATCCTCCTTTCCATACAAAATTTATTAATTTTATCATTATCATGACTAGGTATCTAACAGTCAGCTCTTCAAATACATACCTAGTTCCTAATGGAAAAAAGCGAATATCACCGGCAAGTATTACGAATCAAACTCGATCACATTGCAGTTGCTTATATACATATATATATATATACTTGAATATTTGTCTTTGATCGTTATTAGATCTAAAGGAAGCTGATAACTTATATAGAAAGGCGCTAGTGCTTCGCTAGCTAGTACAATGCCCTCTATGATCACATGATCGATATCCCGACAGTTGGAAATCTGCGTACCGTCAGGTCTGAAGACCGAGCTTCCAGATTGAATCGATACTTATCTTCATTTCGTTTCTAGATGTCCATAGCGAATCCCACATTGTCAATGACGGCGATAAATCTATCATGCTATGCAGCATTCTATGGCAAGATAACTTTCAATTCACAACCGAAACCCTCAATTCTGAGCTCTCTTTGCCAGTTGAAACCGAAACTCATGGTAAAGGCGACCAACCATATTATCCATGTATTCAAAACCAATCGCCCTGCTCCAGTGCAGAATGGTATTTGCAAAGGAAGCTACTTTATTCTCGTAAGCCTCCAACGTAATATCACCAGAAAGATATTTCGAGAGAAGTAAGCAGTGCAATACACGTTGATTCGTGCTCTGCGCTGCATGTGGTCGAAAGATTGCATACGTATCTCCAACCAAGAATAGCTTACCCTCGAAACATGATGCTTTCGTCGAGATGCAATCACAAATTCCTGTGACAAACGGCGTTTCGACCTGTTTAATAACTCTCTGATGGGGGAAAAGAAGTTTGCACTGCCGCAGGCTTGCTTTCGTGCCCAGATACTTCGACGGACTTTACCAAATGGCACGGTTCTCTGGTGTTGTTTCCCATCAATATCAGTCATTATAGAAAGATCTCAGGAGAGTCTTTGTGACAAGTATCGTACCAGACAAGAATTGCGTGTCTTTCTCCCGGTTTGATACTGCCATTATCGCCTGGGATCAAATATCTGTTCTTATTTTAGCAGAGCTTTCACTTCATAGACATTATAACAGAAGCATACACTACAATGTAGTACCGATCAGCATGGTAACGGATGTATCTGTCGAAGAGAAAGTTTATGATTTCCTTAGAAACAGCACTTTCTGGCACTATACCTCGCCAGGTAAGAAACCCGGCGTATTGGGTCTTCAAATTTGGAAATACAATATTTCTGGTGACTGAGCCCGCACCATCTGCAGCAATAACAAGATTGGGATGAAGAACCTCGTTCGTTTCAGTTTGAACACCCTCGTAGGTGACGCTGAGTCCAGCCTCCTTATTGTAAGAGACGTTAGTGACTCGTTCTTCCACGTCATAAAAAACTACCTGTCCCTGTTTTAAAAGGCTAGGAGGAGGTTCTGGAACGTATTCGCTCTTGAACCTATCGAAAATTGCCCTCAAACGGTAATAAAATGTTTTCCAGTTAGTGAGTTTGAACGGGATAGAACGGCTTTCCATTACATTGAGTCGGCCTTCGGCCATGAATGCAATAATATATGTCTGGGTGCGGTGACGAGTCTTGAAAGATTGCAGGACGGGAAATATTGAAAGATAGCATTCAAGAGTGAAGAAATAGATTCTCCAGCATCAAAAGGTTAAGAAAAAATGGGTATGATGTTCGATTATTTGTTTATCATTTAACAGAGAGTATATCTGCTGGGATGGTGTGACTGAAATGACCGGTCTCAATCTGAATGTATGATCGAGTGGTTTTCATGTGATATGCATAAGCAGGGGCAGCATGTTCTCCTTGGAGGAACAAGCCAATGCGGAACAATGATTCCGATCGCCGCCGAGCGTCTCCGTCTTATTACATGAATTATTGAGGCTAACTTTACAGTAATATACTCAAGTAGGCTCATAAGCCCTAGATAACAAATGAAAATGTGGGAATTTGAGATTTGGCACACCTTCCAAATAGATAATGCACAGCAGATTAGTTTTCAAAGCAGTATCAAGTTGTCGGGAAGAACATGTGATTTTCAAACAACGTCGACAGCTCCCTTGACACGAGTTTGATCTATTTCCAATGAATTGAGTTCGTATGACTGCTGTTCTGCCGGCGCTTTTGCCCAAGTGGTCGAGAATTCCTTTCGCAAAAGATCGACAGTCGCCTATTGCTGTCTGTCTAGATAATAGACCCCTGTTTAGCGCAGTCATCCAGGCTTTTGTGATGTACTATTAAAGCCCTAAGTCCCCCGCTTTATTTCGTAATGTCTCTTTTCCTGCCTGCTTTCTCAGCAGTTGAATAGATACAATTTGCGTATGTCCCTAAATTTCTCGAAACTCATGGCTTCTATCGATGTGATCCCATTCCCCATCTTAGCTTCAGTCGAGCCGCAAAAATCACCAACTATTGGGCCTAGTGTTGCGTCGGGAAGCGAGAATGAGAAGTTCGCAGAACAGCCATGGGAAGTTACCATCACAGACAGCAATTCAGATGTAGTCCTCGTGGACTATGACGAGAACGACCCAGAAAACCCACTAAATTGGTCGTCAACGCGAAAATGGCTAATTGTGTCCGCTGTCTCGTGGATGGGTTTCGTCAGGTGAGTGTTTCTCCCCTTAGGATTTTTATATCTGTCGCCGTTGACGGACCGAATTAGTGTCTTTTCAACAATGAGCATCACGCCCACAGCACCACAGATCTTGGAGGAGTTTCATTCATACAGTTCGTTTGACCAGACATTGCTTGTCACGATTTGGGAGCTTGGGGAAGGAATTGGCCCCTTTTTTATTGCACCGCTCACTGAAAGGTTCGGCCGGCTTCCCGTCTTCCACGTCGGAAATTTCCTCGCACTATGTTGCTTGATCGCCACCGCCCTGGGTGTGAACATTCCCATGGTGATTGCGTTCCGATTCTTGACGGGCTGCTGCCTGTCAATTCTCACCCTTGGGCCCGCCATTGTCGGGGATTTGTTCCACATGGAACACACCGGTGTAACCATGGCATTGGTCATGGGAACTCAGATGATAGCAGATTTCATCTCACCTATCGCAGGATCGTATATCGCACAGGATTTGGGTTGGCGATGGTCAATTTGGCTAGCGGCCATCGTGCTCGGATTCTTTAGCTTTCTCTTACTTGTCGTGTACCGGGAGACATACGCAGTCGTCATTTTGAAGCGTAAGGCAAAGCGGTTGCAAAAGGAGAGCACGGATGGCAAACAGTATCGTTCCAAACATCAGGCGCGCGTTGATGCAACCACCATTATCAAAAGCGTCATGAAGCCGTTGTACATTCTGATCCAATCTCCCATCCTCATGCTGACGACGAGTTACATGACAATAAAGTACGCCTTAGTCTCATTGATCCTTGCCACAATCACGGAAACCATGGAATCAACGTACCCAAACGTCTTTTCTCGCGGGTCCATTGGCCTCACATTTTTGAGTCTCGCCATTGGCAATACAATCGCCTTAATCTTCTACAGTCTCACTTCCGACCGCTACATGATCCATCTGCGAAAAAAGAAGGGCGAGTCATTCGAGCCGGAGTCCCGGCTAATACATCTACTCCTGGCCGCAATCATTCTTCCCATGGGCTTTCTCATTTACGGATGGTCATTGGAGTTTCACGTTCAGTACATTGTGCCACTCATCGGAACTACTATTGCGGGGTTCAGCATGACACTTTCCACTATACCAATCGAAGCATATGTGGTGGATGTTTACAAGATTCATACAGCATCTGCTATAGGTGCTGGCGTGATCTTCCGCGCATTTGCAGGGGCTTTTCTCCCGCTGATTGGCCTTCCTCTGTATCAAGGCATTGGGTATGGTTGGGGTAATAGTGTTCTAGCATTGATTGCAGCCTTGTTTATTCCACCGTTAGGCATGCTGATGAGATACGGAAACTGGTTTCGTAGCAGGGAACGATTTGGACCGTCGGGACGGTAGATTGATTGTCATCTACAGTAAAAGTGGTATGAAGGTAGTCAGACTTACAGCCTGTGGTTTGGTAACTGTATTTCTGGAAGAGATAAAGACTTCGTGCTTAGATCGGATACAGTATCTTATCAGCTTGCGATCAATCCCAGGCGTTACCCCATTGATACAATCACAATTCTGAACACCTTTGAATGCTAATGACATCAATAACCGAAGAAGAAAGAGTGGAACTCAATAACATTGATGTTCAATCAATGTAGAATTAAAACCCTCAATCAAAGATAGGTATTCTCGTTCTTCGTCGACTCAAAACACGTCTTCTACACTTGGCAATGAGCCAGTCATATGTCCTTGATAATTCCTATCTATCTACTACTACCTCCTTATCAAAAATGATGTCTGAGTATCTGAAATAAAGCATGATACGGCAGCGACGGCACCGGAGATTGCGAAATCTGCTTCGTCATTATACAGGTAGGGTGTCTACCCGTACGAAGTAATTGACCATGATGGCCAATCCATATTATATCATCATATACTGCATCACGATGTAACAATTCAACCGAGCTTACCAGACCGAGCTAAGAATAGGTGATCAGCCTCTGATGTCCAGCGTACTCAAGCGTGATACGTAGATGCGAACACTAGCTACGGCTGCGATAAACACCTAGATATATAGGCGAGAGGGTAGTATTCTGATTTCAGACTTCGGTTCTATTGGTTTGGGTATGAGTCACAAATATGCAGAATTCTGAGAACTGTGGTGATGTAAAGGGAATCTGTACACTTTGGTTTATTGATTTATTGATCTATAAAAGGAGAAGATCTACAAGAAGATGCACCTAGATATGCAGGGTATAATAGATTGGTGCCCTCCTTTCTCCTTCCTCTTTTCTTCTCCCTAGTATCTTCTCCCTAGTATCTTTTTCCTCTTACAGAGGAATTAGTTAGTATTGGAGTTCGTCCGATTGGTTTCTCTGGTAGACCGGACGTGCTGTTTCATCCGCATAACGCGGTTGGGAGAATAAGCAATAGAATAAATAGCAACGTGGGAATACCCCGGAAATTATAAAATCAAGCTTTTTCTAATCCTACGCCCTACGCCCGCATGAGCATCCCAACGGCAACCGATGCCACATGCATAGTCTACAATTCAATCACGTGTTCCAGCACAATAATACGTCATACAACCTTGAAACTTAAAAGCTAGGATCGGTCAGTGCTGATGGATTTTCACCGAATTTATGGTAATAGAAGGCTAGTGGTTCTTATGTGGTGCTAGTTGATTTGAAGATTTCAGCATTCCTGGTTAATTGGCGGGGTGTAACCCCGGCTAAGCCTAAGACATCGCTTACTGATAGGGCCAGTAGATTGGGAGGTCGACGATATCAAGAGAATAGAACTAAACAGTCATTTTCAAATAAAAGGTTTAACACAACTGCAAATAGATTCAAGAACCAGCTTTATATTGATTTAAATCATGATTCTCATCATGATACTGGCAGCTAGTTTCATAATACTAGATAATGCCAAGAGTTCTTCTCTCGCTAGCTGCCTCGTTACAGGCATGGCCGTTCCTGTGCCCCACAATAGGTAGGGAGTGAACGTGGTTAGATGATTCAAAAGATCAGGTTAGAACATAAGTTTAAATACATTCTTACTATACTGTGCTATCGATGGGCTTTGTTGTATAGATGTGAAAAGACGACGAATGAGTACCAAGGATTTACTGTCAAGTCTTTGGGTAGCACCGAGACTTGATGATAGCTACCTTTGATGCGTATTCCATGCTCACCACGCATATTGCTGTCGAGTATCAATCAAAGTAGTTCTAATGTAATGACTATATATCATTATTCCGGTTCTTTGCAAGACTTCAAGTATAAATGGAACTAGCCGTACGTGAAAGGATCTGCTAGGAGTCGACTTGCAGCAAAGAAGCGCAGAGTACTGAAAGCAAAGATAACGACGGACTAGAGGCAGTTTCCAGGTACCTTCCATGATACATCACATCTCACAAGCAAAGATAAAAATTCTGCATGAATCTAAAACAGAACTACCTAGGGTTACTTTCAATTGGCATTTTGAAGAGATAAAATGCTATCAGAGCATTGACCGGGAGATTCCTCGCTCATTCTACATAGCATTAATGAAATTCTATTATCCAGACTGGGTTAAAGTACAAGGTTGATATAGTTAAGAACTACTCCAGATAGAAAGCAGTCTTTCTCATTAGTAACCAACTTGATTAATATCGAGTGATGAGTGATTGATACTATTGGAAATGGCAATGACTGGCCATTTTTGCAAGCTGGATATTAACTTCCTCCCTTTGATTTAGCCTCTTCGCTGGGCTCGTTAACTGCTTCTCTGATTCATAAGCGGACTAAGTTTGATTCCGTAATTGTTCTCTTAGTCGCTGTTGCTTTACAAGTAGTGGGGTCCAGTCTACTCTCTATACTTCCCGTTCACACGGACGGCTCGGCTGGAGTCATTCCGCCCGCACGATATGGATATGGGTCGCTATTAGGCTTCGGTCTCGGCACAAGTATAAGCACACTATTCTTAACGGCATAGCCAAATATCGAGCGGCGATATATCAGTACGTTTCCCTGACTACCAGACTTTCACAAGTTCTCGGATCAAACTGATGGTATGCAGCTGTCACTCTCGGCGCTGTTAATCAATGGCGCAGTTTGGGCGGTGCCATTTGACTGGCAGTTGTCACTAGTATAATGACTAAGTTTATGAATCATAATCTTGCAGAGTATCTTTCGTTCGAGCAAATATATCGCGTGCTTCAATCCGCCGCCGCTATTCAAGAGCTTCCGACATCTCTCCAGAGAGTAAAGAGATCACAATTTGGCATATCGTACAACGAACAGATGAAGATAGTGATGGGATTGGCAATTGCCCAGTCATTGGCTACTTTGTTGATGTGGAAAAGAAAGAAGGCAAGTGGGTAAGAAGAGGTCAGCAAAGCGATGCACTCGTGGGCTCAGAAATTACCCAGTACAGCAATTATGAAGTGAACGCACCCACGCCTGTAACTAGATAACATTTAGTGATCTCATTTGGAATATTTCCGTTGTAAGAACGCGAAGTACTCAATTGATTTGGCATTTGTGATTAGTGATAGGTAGTGCCATGGGGACAGTATTTTGTCACATTGCAATTCTTTCATGAATATATCGTAATTGAGCCTATATTACAGAGTCGATGATGTTCATGAATCGCAAGGGGTATATAATATCTCGCTGAAGAAAGAGAAAACAATGGTCAGAGTGATGATGGGTGTGTTTACGCCGATTTTGTGACTACGTCACGTGCCGATTCTTCAATATCGAAATCCGTCTCTCATGGACATGCGGAGATGCAATAGTGCATATATTTGAGAGTCTTCTAGTCGGTTAGGTATCATCATTTTGATTGATTGGTGAATTAAGGTCCTCTGTGAGTCCAAGACTATTCAGGACGACTAGCTTGCGGGGAACTAGCAGTTCTATATGGATTACAGGGTGGTAGGATTCACTTGTTGTAAGTAAAAACGAAGTACCGGGGCATATCCAAAATAAACATAGGAAAAGTATGATATCTTTCTCATACTTCCCTTTATCTCTATTCTCTTCTCCTTTCCTCCTCTCCTTTCCTCCCTTCCTCTTCTATAGCATTTCTTGTTAAACGCGAGGCTCTGGTAGCGATTCTTGTGGTATCGATGAATTCAATGGGTTTCTTGACACTTGAGCGTCAATCTAGCCATGAAAATATCCTTCTATAACTTCTTTTCAGTTTTCTGAAAGCTAGGACATTAGAGAGTATTTGCTATAGCTAGCTAGTAAGATCATCCAACGCAGCCAAACACAGCCTGCAATCATTGAATCTGTCATCATAACCTGAGATTCAAGAGCACAGGAAAGATTAAGACAGCATTGTGACTAATACCATCCAGATTGACGAAATAAAAGAACAACTCACCTGTATTTCAAATAGGTGTATAAAGTTAAACATTTTCCGCGATTCCCGGGGCCGACGTCAAGTGTTGGCAGGCATTCGAGGGAAAGGTAAGACATGGTCCACACAAGTGTACCTAGCTAGCTCCCTAGTATATTTTAAGGTTGCGATCGACAAAGCTTGGTATGCGTCGCCAATCGACGATCTGTGAGCAGGGCTGAGATAGACGCGTACGGTATAGCCAGATAGCGTGATCTGCACTCCGTAGCGGTCAGAATGGATGTGGTGTTGTATTCATTGTGTATGTTTTGATTGGGAATCTCATGGGTTTACTGCGGGAGCGGGATGGGCTAGTTTGTGTAGACCGCATGGTATCGCAGGCAAGGATTGAAACATGTTGTGTAGATGAGGTGGTTGGGATAGATGATCGGAGGGCTATATTTGTTAGACTTGGGTGTAGACTATGTGCTGATGTGAGTTATCTATTTAATAATATCCCCCATGTTTTAGCTAGATGTTTATACAAAAGATTTGTTCTTCGTTCAATTTACCATTCTTTGAATTGAGTATCAAATTAAACATATTGATTTCCCATCATTACAATTATCATCTCATCTATACAAGAATGGCTTATTTTGAGGAAAAAATACCGTACGAAGACAACCTACATGCTACTCAAACCCAGCATGAAAATCCATACTCCAGCTACAATACCACCTCCACAATACTCTCTGATAACGAGATTCTTTCCCAAACACAAGAATCCACCCATCACAGTCCACCGCCCGATTACTCACATCCAAAACTTCCCCGACCTATTGCAGTACCACAAATCGTGCCTGGAATCGGAAAGCCATTTGCTCGCATATACGCACCCGCACTCTCTCATTATAACCTCAATTCGCAAGATTTTGTGGAATTTATCGATAATCTGAATGTCGTCGCCAGCGAGAATCCACTTGTACAAATTACCGATCTAGTGGGTGATGCACTGGACACAATATCATATCACTGGGCACAACTCACTGAAAGCGGCGTACAAATCCCCACACACCTAGGGAGCGCAGCCGTAACCAAGAGTAGAACAGATACTTACATGCAAAATGTCAACGCGAAACTTTTTGCTCCTCGAGGACTGAAGGCTTCGATTGCTACCATGGAAGCTATGGCTGCTGTGTTACAGCTACCGCCTGATATACTGAGATCAATTACAGTGACTGATGAAAACACGTCTGCTACTGTTTTGGAAAGACGAATGAGTGCAGTAAGACCATATGTGATGGAAACAACACTTGATGTTCCTCCTCCAGCTGCACAAATAAATGAAATGGCCCAGATGAGCGCGGCGCAAGTAGAGAGACAGATATTTAGGAATGACAATCGAGCTCGGAGAGAAGGGGATAAACTTACCGCGAAGAGCGATAAGCGTGAAAATAAGGCACAGAGAAAGATCGAGAAGGTAGAAAGGGAGATGAGAAGGTTGGATTTGGGAATCGAGAGATCGCAAGGAGAGCTTGGGGACTTGAGATTTAGGGAACCTGATAAAAAAGCGGATAAGACAGAGCGGAAATTGGAGAAGGAGAGGAGGAAGCTGGAAGATGCGAAGGGGAAGTTAGATTATACGAGAGGTGAGAAGAATGAGGGTGTGAGTGATGGAGGGAGAGAAGGTGGGAGAGAAGTCGAAGATAGCAGATCGAATGACAGAAAGGCATATAAGGAAGTGAAACGATCAAGAAGGATCTTGTGGATTCTGGTTGAGAACCTATGAGAGGTTTCTTAAGTTGAGGGAGATTCATTTGTACACAAAGCTGCTAGCTTTGGAAGAGCTCGTGTTCGATTCTCACTGTCAAGTCCATCAACGAGCTGATAGTTGCCGCTACAAATATTGCGACGAATTGAGCGACATCATACTCTCCTAGTCTGCCCCAATTGTGATCTGAATTGAAAATGACTGAGAAAGAACCTTGAAGATTTAGAAGCAGTCCATCATGCGATTGAGATCATTTGAATGTTCTGGTGATGTTTAGAAATTTTAGAGTTTTCACAATTAACCTTAGATTATAGTACAGGGTATTGGAAACTCTAAAACCCTTGATAACTAAGCATAAATCGATTGATATCATATCAATACAATCATCAACCTAATCCAATATCCTCCTGATTATCCAGTTGATACAATAAAAACATTCTCTGAAATGATATTTGCTTTATTATTCAAACACGGGAGGTTGCTTATACTACAGATGATACTAGGGCTAGTGATCGGAACTCGGTGTGAAATACTCTAACCAATCAACAAGCTCTTCGTCGCGTCCCCTGAATTGTTGTACAACTCCGTCTCTCATCTCATGTTGACCAGAGAAATTATTTTGAAAGAACAACAATTCAAGTATTCTATGCAGCAACGTTCATAATGGCGCCAAATACAACAGCTCTGCCTCTTCCTTTTCACCCTTATTATCCTTTAGATCTCGAGATTCCTCATTACCTTGCTAATCATTGGGATACTCTTACATTGGTCTCGATATTTGCTGCAGGATGCGCTGCCATTTTCTCAAGTACTTATCTACTGGTGATGAGAGTCAGACCACGGATCTCAACAGCTGATTTATTGACTGTTCTATGGTTTGTTTTATGTACATCACCTTCTGAGATCTCCATCTGCCATGAAAAAGAAAGCTAACGAAGATTCCCAGGTGGTTGTATTCACCTCTTTTTCGAAGGATATTATGCCTACAATTTTCGACGCATGCCACTCATGCAAGATCTCTTTGGCCAACTCTGGAAAGAATATTCACTGTCTGATTCGCGATACCAAACACAAGATGCTTTCGTTCTCTGCATGGAAACCATTACTGCAGTATGTTGGGGCCCTTCATCATTTATCCTCGCGGCCATGATTGCAACGGATCATTCGCTGCGATATCCTTTGCAGGCAATCATATCGTTGGGCCAATTGTATGGAGATGTATTATATTATGCGACATGTTTGTTCGATTTCTATATATTGGGATTGGAGTATTCAAGACCGGAACCAGCAATTTTCTGGGGATATTTCGTTTTTATGAATTCTTTTTGGATTGTGATTCCTTGTAGTAAGTTTTTGATCGCCAGGGGATATGGTAAAGAGTAATTTCTAATGGCTTGTAGTACTTCTTTTCAATAGTGTAAAGGTAACTGGTAGAGCATTCTCGGCGTTGAAGAAGATGGAAAAGACACTGAAGACAAGTACAAACGGCAATGGTTCTTTGAAGAAGACGATATAATCGGAAGCATATAACCTAGCGGTTTACCTCGGCATATAATTACAGGATCACTCAACTGTTGGATCCATTACCTAGCTACTCATCTATTGGTCCAATGATTTGAATGATTTGGTTATCAACCTTCTGTATTCACTTCACAATGCAATCAACCGTTAACCCCACCATGAGATTACAAATACAACTTCCCCAATTTCGGGCATAACAATTCAATGTCATAATATAAAAACTCCAGAACTCCCTCAGTTGTCTTTCCTTTCTTGGTATCTTCAATTCTTGACTCCGTATTTCCTGTCCAATCAAACCGACCACAATTGAAAATGTCTCCATACAAAACCCCCGCTCAGAATCCCCTAGCGGGAACCGCGTTATCAAAAGATCCGCCAACCCTATTTTCTCCACTCACCATCCGCGATGTCACGTTTCAGAACCGCATCTGGGTAGCTCCTATGTGCATGTACAGCGCGAACGACGGACACCTTACCGATTTCCACCTTGTACACTTGGGCGCCTTTGTTTATCGTGGAGCGTCTCTCACTATTATTGAAGCTACTGCTGTCCGCCCTGAAGGTCGCATTTCTCCCGGTGACGCAGGCTTGTGGGAAGATGCACAGATAGAGGGGTTTAAACGGGTGGCGGACTTTGCCCATGGTCAAGGACAGAAAATCGGAATCCAATTGGCTCATGCGGGAAGAAAGGCTAGTACGTTGCCTCCTTGGATGGGACCTAGAGGGAAGAGTGCTGTTGCAGAAGAAAAGGATGGAGGATGGCCTAAGAATGTTAAGGGAATGAGTGCGTTGAAATGGGGTGAAGGGTATGCTGAGCCTAACGAAATGACCCTTGAGGATATTCAAGATGTCATTGATGGATTCCGTGATGCGGCCAAGAGAGCTGTGGCAGCGGGAATTGATGTGATTGAAATCCATGGTGCTCATGGATACTTGTTGCATTCTTCTTTGAGTCCGGTTACAAACAAACGAACCGATAAGTACGGGGGAAGTTGGGACAACAGAACTAGAATGTTGATTGAGACGATCAAGGCTGTGAGAAGTGTCATTCCAGAGGGAATGCCATTGTTGCTCAGAATCAGTGCTACAGAGTGGTTGGATGATGTGGAGAGTTGGAATGTTCCAGATACTATCAAATTGGCAAAGTTGCTTCCAGCTCTTGGTGTTGATTTACTCGATGTTAGTTCAGCAGGTAATTCACCAACCCAAAAGATCGGAATGCATACAAATTATCAGGTCTCTATTGCTGGGGAAATCCGCGCAGCGCTGTTTAAAGAAGGGATTAAAGATTTGAAGATTGGGTGTGTCGGCATGATCACAGAAGCTGAAGCCGCAAAATCTCATTTGGAGGATGAGCCAACTACATATCCAAACGCGGGGGAAACAGTAGATGTTAAAGATGAACAAGGAAAGGTCGCAAAGGCCGATATCGTCTTGGTTGCTAGACAGTTTATGAGAGAACCTGAGTGGGTTTTTAGAGTCGCTTATAGATTAGGCGTTGAGGTTCAATGGCCTGTTCAGTACTTGAGAGCAGGTTTTTTGAAGGGCTCTATGATTTAATACACGATAGATGGGCGGTGCTTATAGATAGATATAAAGTCCTATGATACATATACATAGATCGCTCTTATAGAAATTCTATTTCAGTCTATATAAAGTCTAAAGTTTAAAGTCTAGAATTTATGGATATAAAAGCTTTGCCCTCCCACCCAAATTTACGCTTCAAAGCTGAGAGATCAATATTGCATCTCACTGGTCCCAGAACTGATATCCCAGCTCATAAACCCAGCATCTCCTCCACCCCCTCAAACCACAAAATTAACCTTCTCCCCCTTCAAATACCCCTCAAAAATCTCAGCAATAGCCCTAACACATTTCTCCTGACTATCCCTCCCAAACCAAGCCACATGAGGACTAACAATCAGATTCCTCACTCTCTCCTCGCCCTCTCCTCTAACCAACGGACTCCCCCCCTTCTCCACCGGTTCGCTCTCGAAAACATCCGTCGCCGCTCCCAAAATCTCTCCCTCGTCCAACGCCCTCGCCAAATCCGCCTCATTAACCACACCGCCGCGAGCTACATTGACGAGAATCGCATCGCGACGCATCAGCGATAATTCAGGCGCGGCGATGAGATTCTTCGTCTCGGGTGAGAGAGGACAGGCAAGAATAATCGTTGTGCATTCCGTGAGGATGGAGGAAAACGCGGCTCGGCCTGCGCGTGCTTGCACTTGGGGAATTGATTTGCGCTCCGAGATGAGTACTTTCATTCCGAGGGCGGTGCAGAGGTTGGATATGGCGAGGCCTGGGTTTTGAGTTAGTCGTTTTTCTTTGTCTTTTTTATACAACGCTGAAAGCTATGAAACTCCTATTCCAGATGTCGACCCAGCAGATCAGATCGACGTCAAGTTTCGCGGCATTATCACCTCCTTCTCGAGATTCAATATAACGATTCAAGAACTCTTGTTTCGCTGATCTCAACAACTATATTCCTGCAAAGCGATTCGAGTATCCCGCAATCTAGAGACGAGAAATGGACTCAGAACTAAGAGTCACAAAAACTCGCCATCCATTCCCCCGAAAAGCGAAGAGTAAAAAGCAAGTAAAACAACTAGAATAAGAAAAGAAAAAAGGAAAAAATTACCCACCAATCTTCCCACCACCTACAATTCCTACAACCTCACTTCTACAACTCCTCGCGCCACCACCTTCCCAAGTATTCATACCCAGAATACCCGTTCCCTGGCTCGCCCACCGCTCCGCCTTCATCGTCCACTCATGCATACTCACCACATCTCTATTGACTGCAAAATAAAGCGCCAGCGCGTGTTCCGCCACGGTATCCGTATTCGTATCCGGCATATTGGAGACCTGGATGTTCTTTTCGGCGCAGTAGGCTAGATCGACGTGGTTTGTGCCGACGGAAGTGATGATAATGAGTTTTAGTTGGGAGGGGGGGAGGAGCGAGAGGGTTTCGCGGGTGAGCGGGCAGAGGGAGGTGAGGAGGATGGTGGCGGGGAGGATGCGCGGCGCGATTTGGGGGAGGGGGGTATGTGGGTAGGCTGTGTATGTGTGTGGGGCGGGGAAGAAATTGGAGGGGAGAGGGTGGTAGTTGGAGTCTAGGTAGACGATGGTTTCGCCGGTTGGGGTGGGCGGAGCGGACATTTTGGGAGAGGGGGATGGGTTGGAGGTGTGGTATCGCGGGGAATTGTGAGGGTTGTGGGAGCGGAGGTTGTTGGTAGAAAGATTTTTATGATGTGGGGTGAAAAATGCGGGGCGTGAGGGGAAGATAAGATATAGAATGGGTGAGGAATTAAGGAGGATTGTAAGAAATGAAGTGAAGGTATTGATATGCATGTAATTCCCAGCAAGCACATCTATCGTACACTATGAAACAAGTCAGATTATCCCCAATGATCTTGATAGACTTGGCGCAAATCATGTGGACGATATGATAACTATCAGTTGAATAAATCGCCATCCACCAACAATTTCCAACATGCTTAGTAGAACATTCATAAAGTAGGACCACACGTAGCAGTCCTTATAAGTTATCATTGCTATTAATCCAGAACTTTCAAGATAGATGGATGCTAAGCACAAATGTTAGGATGGTAGACCGATGCCTAGAGTAAATTCAATAACGACGTGATAAATAGACGCATAGAAATTCACATAAACAGCCCCCAAAAAATCATTTGGCTAGTTCGGAAGAATGAGAGGTTCGCTTGGAGCCCCAATGATGCAATGTCAAACAAAGTCTCCTTTTTTGATCTGCTGCATGCTCGCTTAGGACACCACCCTATTTACCACCTACGAGATACAATCTTTTATCTCGCTCCAAGGATCTTGTCTCTCGTCTCTTATACATGCCTATCTAGTTTTACATTGACGCAACTACTTACCTGTTAAATAATCGTATTTTTATTAGGTGACAATATTAATTAAATTCACATGTAATCTAATCATTATCATTTAATATCGTTTTGAACAAAAATGTTCGTACAACACGTCATACAATATCCAAATGATGAGCATGCTAATGAAGAACCCCATTTGATTCTCTCTGAATCCCACCTAATTCTCACGTTACCTCATTTCATCTTATGAGATCCTAGTTCCTAGATTCCCCGTACTCAAAAACCCTTTATTCCCCATAGCGCCTCTCCACCCTATACTCAAAACGCCAAATATCAACCTCCCGTCTACAATTTCGGTTCCTTTCCCCCCTCCTACACTATCCGCAGCTTCACCATCATCCCCAGAAACTTTCTCTTCAACTAAGAAGCAAACCTGTCGAATGTCTCCTGGTGCTAATACAGGTCTCTCTAATTCTACATCTCCTCCGTTTTCCTTTTCTGAATCAGAAAGTACAATCTCCCAATTTAAGCTTGTAGCATTGAATCCTTTAGTAGTGGTCAAATGAACCAAAGTTAATGTAATAGGGTTATCTTCTGTGATATTTTCTAATTGGGCCTCTAATGCATATTTCTTGGATGAAGAACTACTTGTAGAGGTAGATTTTGGAAATGATAATGGTCCGATTTTGGTACGGACCACGAGACATCCTTTGCAGATGAATTGATACAATTTGCGGAATGTGCGAGTACGTGGAGGAGAGGACGGAGACGATTCGGTATATGTTACTGTAACAGCCAGAACATGAGAACCTTCTTCTTTGAGATCGAAATGAAGGACTTTCTGTAATGAACTCTGAGATATGATTTCTGTTTCCGGGGTTCCTTCCTTTGAGGTGGTAGAGACTTGTGGGGAAGACTCAGGACCAGAAAGAGGGAGCAATATAGGAGTTGTTGTGGAAGGGATCTTCATTTCCGCACTGAGAGAGATGTTTGATATTATTTTGGTAGTATTGGGCGAGTTTGCGATATCCGGAGAGATATGCGTTTGAGCGGGCTGAGAAATAGGAAGAGGGAGCTCATTATTAGCGCAAAGAGTACAACTAAATGTCTCTCCTACATATGCAGATCCAAAAGCTGGAGGGAGTGTGAGGAGAGGAGAGAGAATAAAGTTCGAAGGGGTGGGAGATGGGTATGCGAGGGAGGCTGAAGGAGCGGGAAGGCTGAGATTTGGAGGTGGTGAAGGAGATGGTGTGGGAAGTGGATGTTGAATTGAAAGCGATGGACGGGAAAGTCTATTGTAAGATTTAGTATTTAACACGACTTTCACAATCAAGCAAAGTAAGTCGTAAGTTGCAGGAGAGAACTAAATACTACATACCTCAAAACCTTCAAACTGACAGAATGCGGTTCTTTCACTCCGTCCAAGGTCGAGGTAGTTCGTTGATGCGACATATTCAAGGATATATACGTGTCTTGCGATTATCTCATGGAGATCAACGATTAGTTCCTAATTGTACAACGAATGCGACCGTCACGAGCGTTTCAGTTGTCTGTTGTAAGAATCTCGTTCTCAATTGTAGGTTTTGAAGTCCAAATCATACAAGGTCTAGAATCGAACAAGGCTGAATGTCCATACAGACGTTCGACTATTTACTGCCGTCTCCACCGCTTTCTTATCGCTGGCTTCATACCTTATCGATACGCCGCGGCTAAAGTTTCACATCCTTTCACTGGTTATCACATTTTTCTCTCACATTTTCACTCTAAATTACGAAAATCAATTCTCAAATCCCATCAGACCAATATTACCCTATAAATCCCTGAAATCAAAATGGGCGACGCTGGTCCTTCGACACAGGAGACTTTTCAAAACTCTACTGAAGGAATTCCATTAGCTCGATCCACCGGACTGATGCTAATCCTCGATACTCCCAAAGGTAATGACGATAGGTATCGATACCATATCTACGACACTCCTACCTCACACCTTACATAAACAACCATTCACACCAATTTGCAACTTCGTTCTATCACAAATCAAGTATCACTAATTCCCGTTCCAACAGGCCGAGGAGTATTTGCCTCTCAAGATATTCCCGCCCGTAGCGTGCTAGAAGTATGCCCAGTATTAGTTTTAGATCCCAGTGAGAATGAAAATCACATAAAAAAGACGGAATTGTATCATTATACGTAGTGAGTTAGCCTGGTTGCATTTTTGCATGTTGATACGAATCTACCGGTTCATTTGGAATCAAGTCTTGCTGATATAGATGGTTTCTAGTAACTGGCCATATAAACCTAAGGGTTCTATTGAGGGCTCAAATGGGATGACAAAACCCCCTAGCACCACCCAAGCCGTGATACTTGGGCTAGGTAGTATGTTTAATCATTCAACATTACATCAAAATGTTGGATGGGAGAGAGATGTTCAAAATCTCCTCATAACCTATACTGCACTAAGGGATATCAAACAAGGAGAAGAATTATGCATCTCATACGGATCAAGGTTGACGTTCAAGGACACTGAGGCAGATGCACTGAATGAAGTTGAGGACGAGAATGAATTATTAAGTAGAATTGAGTTGATTGATTGACCATTACTTTCCCATTTTCAATGCGTAATGCTACCTATAATTGAGAACCTTTTCAATGTTCTATTTGGAGAGACATGACCCTTCTGGGCTGAATGCTCTCAATGTACCCCAAAAGATGTAAGTACAAGTAAGAAGTATCCATAATTTTCGACATTCAAGACCTAAAGCAATTTAAGATTCTCGTAAACACAAAAATTAAGAGATAGCATTTAAAAACCAGGTGGAGGTGGAACGGCACTGTAGCCATTATTACTTCCTGGTGGTGGACCTGATGGTGGGGGAGGAACCTATATTCTCAAGGTTAGTTTCTCTCGAACTATGATTTGACCGTCCCTTCCCGTCGAGGAAAAGGACAGTCTTGCAAACCTAACTTCTAGAACAGAACTCGGTTAGGAATATATGAAGTGAGGAAATAGTATACATACCGATCCACCGGGTGGTGGAGGTGGGGGTGCCTCGTTAGGAGGTGGTGGAGGACCTGAGCCTGGAGCACCCTGTTGTTGCTGTTGATATTGAGCCATAGCTGCCATGTACTGTTGATAATATTGAACATATGCCTCATACCCACCGTATTGAGCATAAGGATCAGCATTTGAACCATAGTATTGAGCAGCTTGGGCTCCATAGTCTGCAGGGGTTGAAGGACTGGCCGCGTTAGGAGTGTTGGGAGCTGGTGATTTGTTGTAGTTATTGTATCCACCACCACCACCGTACGAGTTAGACCTGTCTGGGGCGCGATCACCGTAGCCTCGCTCTCCTGAATAGCCGGTTTGACCGCCATAACCACGTTGTTGAGGTGGGCGCGCCTTGAACTCTTCATATTGCTCTCGAACATTCTTGAGAAGATCCTCACAGAGCTCTTTGGCTTTTTGCACCTCATTCGGATCTGGGCCACTAAAAATACGTCAACCATGTGCCCGAGCAAAACGGAACTTACAAACTTACGCGACGTGAAGATACATATCTTCATCACTCTCACGACCGGTGCCATGTTCCATGAAACCAGAACCACGTCCCTTGATTTGAACACGACATCTAGTTTCCTGCTGAATGTGCTTTACGTAAGCTCCACCGTGGCCAACAACTTGAGCACGGAGATTAAAGCCTTGAATAGGTTCAAAATCAATGGGAATCTTCTCCTCGGGCCATTTGCGCTGGTTCCTTTGTTAGCAACCAGAATTCATGTTGTCTAGAACGGAACTTACTCTGCCAAATTCGTCTCTCTCAACTTGCTCAGGCTCGCGTCTACGGAACCGACGTTCGTCAACCAAGTTAGGGAGCTCCTGCTTCATTAGTTCTTCGATCTTTTGAACGGCTTGCTCGAGGCCTCGCTTCGTTTGACTTGTAACATGTAGATACAATGGGGGATTCTAAGCATATTATCAGCTCGCTTCCTCAATATCCAAGTTCATAAATTGACTTACAGCAGCCGTAGCCATGCTTTTATCCGGATAATAATTTCCTCGCGTGGTGACATCTTGAAAAGTCAATATTAAAATCTCTAAAACAAATGGTGAGTTGTAGGTATTGCGTACCAGCGCCGGTTTCTTCCTTAATCTAAATGTCACGCAGCGGAGGTCAGCAGATGCCAAAAGGGTGTATGTGTATGGTGCTATTCGCGCCTCAGGTAAGCTTGAAAGTCTTCCCACACAATGATAATTTTACTTTGAAAGGGGGGAGGAGAAAGTATAGAGATGATTCATGGCTAGACCTATGAAGAAAGCCTGATGTATCAGTGGAGTATAACACAAGGAGTATTTACCATCTTTTGAGTAGAACCTTTAGTCAGTGTATAACGGTTTCGCAAATCGTTGACTTCGATGTCTTTGATATAATCGCCATCTGCGATATACATCTCACCATTTATATTGCTTGCGCTGTTACCTGCTCCGGCTCCTGGAGATGCTGACTTTCCGACTGGACTTTCGGCTGCGCGAATAGGTGGCACATCGGCATGTTGAATACCTTTCTTAGCTTGGATTTGTGCATTGATTTTTGCAGCAGCGGCAGCTATAGTGTTTTCAATTAGCAAGTATTTATGTAACGTATTTCCGGGATGGGTATGTACCTGCTGCTGCTGCTGGATCTGCACCCCCTTTCTTTGCAGATTCGGGAGCCGGGCTGCGAGAAGAACGACGGCCAAGGGGAGACCTGCTTCGTCTTGCATCTGCCTTTCTCGCAGGTGGTGATCGCGAACGTCTATCGAACCTTGAGGTTCTCTTCGGCTCAGGCTCCTTTTGATCGAAGCGCGAACGCTTTGCTGTGCGACGTTCAGTATCATCCATATTGATAATTAGTGATGCTTATGATGGTTGAAGTAAATATTGTTTGTAGAAATGTGAGATGAGATAATGGGTCTCGAATTGCAAACAGATACCTGTCACAATTGATTGTTACAATTACTAGTACCCAGTAAATTTATGAGGCTGAACTTTATTTCGAGTTTTTGTGCTGGTTGTTTGGTGACAAGGATTTCGTGCACCGACATATATTCCAAGACACTAAAATATCTGGGGTCAATACAATCAATGATCGGCAAATGCCGTATAGAAACAAATTCAACCTTTTTGTGCGGTATCGGGGCTTGATTGAACCTAGACCGTCACTTCTTCTGAGTCAATTTATTTAATCCTTCTCAGTTTTTTGAGATAGGAATATAATCATTAATAACCTCTCAAAAAGTATTGGATAATTTCAATTATTCAATATGGCTTCACGCAAAGCTATTCTATCACTCTCTGGAGTGAGGGCAGCAATCCCTAAACGCAGCACTTCTATTACCCCTCGACAAACTCAAAGATATCAATCCTCTTCTACTTCAGCTCTAGAATATAAGGCGCTTCACCGTCGCATCTCACCTCTTCCTACATCCGATGCTCCTCCAGCGTGGTCAGCACAAGCAGCTGTTTCCAATATTCTCTACGAAACCCCCGCCCCCTCTGCCACTCCAGCAAAACGTCATGTCCTTAACTGTCTCGTACAAAACGAACCCGGTGTTCTCTCCCGCGTTTCCGGTATTCTCGCAGCTCGTGGCTTCAACATTGACTCCTTGGTCGTTTGCTCTACTGAAGTCGAAGACTTGTCTCGCATGACAATTGTTTTGTCCGGTCAAGACGGTGTTGTTGAGCAAGCTCGTCGCCAATTGGAAGACTTGGTCCCAGTTTGGGCTGTTCTTGATTATACTACTTCGCCTCTCGTACAGAGAGAATTACTTCTTGCGAAGATCAATCTCCTCGGTCCAGAATACTTCGAGGAATTGTTGGCGCATCACAGAGAAATTACTGCTAGTGATCCTGAAGCTTTGCAAGGTCAAGATGATTGGGCTACAAAGCGATTGGCAGAATTGAAGGATAGCGATGATTTCCACCCCGTCAAATTGGCCCAAAGTCAAGCTTTGAGACATAAGCATGAGCATTTGAAGTCGATCACATATTTCACACATCAATTTGGAGGCAAGGTCTTGGATATCAGCACACATAGCTGTATTGTCGAGGTGTAAGTTATTAAACTTCTCGATTTGCAAGTGTAAATGTACTAATTATGAGTTTTTAGCTCCGCCAAACCAAGTAGAATCGATTCATTCATGAAGTTGATTGCTCCATTCGGAATTCTCGAGTCTGCACGCACAGGTCTTATGGCTCTTCCTCGATCTCCATTATATGGTCCAAACGAACAGGACAACTTGGTGAAGGATGCCGAAGAAATTGTTGACGCAAGCACTTTACCTCCAGGATAGATTTGATGATATGTGGTTCAATGGATATGGAGTTGGCGTCACAAATTATCTAAAATAATGGAGGATAAGATTTATTTCTGCATGCAATTCTGTGTATCATTTATACATCAATAAAAATTAAAATAAAGGACGGTGTTTCCAAACGCCAAATCAAAATGCGCCTAATGACCGCAGTTGTTAATACTGCTCCCAGTCTATGATGTAACTCATACAATCTTGAGCATTTCGCTCCTCAAAGTCTAACGTGAGCACCGATTCCTGAGCCCAAATACCAGATGGTCTCCGTCCATTGACCAAGCCGAAGACCAATTGTGCCCTTCGCATCTAATTTTAGAGTGCCACCTAATGCTCTCTCTACTGCGTCATATCCTACCCCATCAAAAGACCAGTCGACGGGCAATTTAGGCGATTCGCTTGCACCAGGGGGTACTGCGAAAGGATAGTCGTAAACGATCTTGCCAACTGTTTCGGTATGGTTATAAAATGCTTCAGCATCAATAGATTCAATGTAGATTGTGCTATATCGTAAAGGTGAGAGTAATGTGAACTGTGCTGTTGATGAGAAGAGATGGAAAGTTGCATCATCAATAAAATGCGGTTTCCCATCATCAGGACCCTTATCGTTCCCAGTCCCAGGCGTTGATAATCGAGGTGTAGGCATCGTGACTGCAAACTTGCTAAGTGCCTTTCCGAGTTTTGGTTGATATGGAATAGATCCTTCATGAGTTTCGAAAGTAAGAGTCGTATTGAAACCAGAGACATATTGCGAAATTAATTCCCGACCAATTTTGCGCCCCTTTTCACCACCGAATGTCATAGGATCCCAAGTAGCTTCAACAAGAACATTCGTATTATTCCCTCGCGAGACGCTGATATTGCGCACTGTGGCATCACCGATTATTGAGCCGTTATTCAAGATATGAATATTCACGTAAGGAATTCGAGCAGTGTATTCAGTTGGATTAGTGAAGTTAATTTTCGCTTGGAGATTGATTGATGTCCGGCCTGTGTTGAATATCTTCAAGTCGCCAACCTTGAGGTTGAGTTGGTGGAGATCACCACCCGTAGAGATCGCTGCAATCCCGTCAGCTTCAGTGCAGTTGCGCTGAAATTAATAGGTCCCTAACGTTTCAAAGGAACAACTCCTTCCGCGGGTAAATCTTTAATAATGAAATCACCTAGCACAGTAGATATTTCAACTTCAACCAAAGCATCAATCTTAAGACTAACAGCCTTGCCACCCAGATAATAATCAGTCACAAGATCTCCAAATACATCCTCATCTGTGATTTCTAGAGGCGCATTTTTGATATGTGATTCGATCTTCAAAGAAGCATCGCCTTTACCATTAACTCGTTTCGATCGAGCTTCCTGCCATTTTTGTAGGTTTAGCACACCTAACTTATCTCCCTTGTAAAATACATCGGCTTTCGCACGAACTTTCGAAACGTCAAGGCTAAAATTCATCTCCTTGGGCAAAGCTGCTAATACCATTATATCCCCAGAAATTCTTGGATTAGACTCAGGTGTTCCGGGCTCCGCAAAAGGTCCAGGTAAGCTGAAATCTGTGTTTGTGAGAGAAAAGTTCTTGATCAATTGATCAAATGTATGACCTGGGAAAGGCACTGGTACAGTGACGCTTGATATAATTTGAGTAATCCAATCGGGGGTCTCTGGAGATGGGGTATTGGAACCTCGAACAAAGATGGTTGTATCATTGCCGTGAATGTAGTCACTGAGAAGCAGATCCAGTGGCGAGGAATGTGAATTGGGGCAATTTTGCAAAAGACTTTCAGGTAGATCTCGAACGATACCTGCGACGTCAAGAGTAACATCTGAATATGGCTCGATCGTGATGTTATCAGTAGTGGCATCAGCGAGTTGAATATGTGGTTCGTCGGCAGCGCAATTCGAAACTAGTATATCGAAACGCATCGGAGGAATACTTAACCTTATTGGGTAGCTATTTACCAAGGATAGCGAGACTTCAGCAGCCATTCCACGATGGCCATCTTTGGAGAGAGGGATCTCCTTGAAGTTGAGACGAGTTATGTTATACTTGGGAATGGCTGGAATATCATTGCCTATGGGTCAGTTAGCAACTTGATTTCAAAGTGCAAGTTTTACATTGAGGAAAATCTAGGAAGTGGTGACTGCGCTCGCGGACAATTTTTTGGATACACCTATAAACTATAGATCGTGTGTATATTGCCCGAAATCCAGCCACGAACTTCCTTCAACCGATACTTTTCTCCCCAAAGTACAGTGACGCAAAAGAACGATAGAGAGCTTGACCTTCAAAAATCATTGACTCGGATATACTCTGAGATCCAAGCGGAAGTAGCCCTGACTTCAATGTGACATCGGCCTTGCCTAATACCCGCAACTGTCCCAAACGACCCTCTAACCAGTCATTGGCAACTTGTCTTAATCCATCGACACTTCCTGCTTTAAGATCGGTAACGAAGTCGATTGGTGTGACAACACCATTTTGAATATTGACCACCACCTTCGGCACAACAGCGGTTCCGATGAGAAGATTATCGTATTCTGGAAGATAAACCTCGAGGTTCGATTCCTGGCTTTCAACCTCTTTCGCGATCCATGTACCAAATCTCCCAATATTTCTAACAGCATTGCTCTTCACCCTTGAAGCATCCATCTTAAAGTTTACTTGTACGCGAGCTTTCACTCCATTGGCGGTAAAGCTGTCTATCGATAGGTTCGTAGGCTCGATAACAAGAGATTCCTTGGCATACTCTTCAACGATTGCAGGCGCGAAAAATGCACATATCAGAATGATGATACCAGCCAGAAACAACATGGTGACAGCGAAAATCGTTGGCCATCGAAACCCTTCATTGGCAGACTTGCCGGAGTCTCGATTATGGATAGAACGTAGAGATTCTGCCGCTGGCGATACGATTCGACCATCCTCATCTTCGGGTTCTTCGCCATCGTATCGAGGAGTATCATCAGAGTGCGCTAACAAGGGTGATGATTCGTGTGAGTCGCCAGAATTGTCCGAGTTATGTGAACTGTCTGAACGTTGAGAATGCTTCGACGATGGTCGTTGCTCTGGACTGAGCAGGAGTGGAGACCCCGCACTGTCCGACATGATGGAGATAAGGATACTTGATTAAATTGGTGCCGGTATGTATCACTCGACGCACCGCGCGAGGATGGATCTAATGATATCAACAAAGTGATATTATTGTGTTCGATATCTTGAAGATGATGAAAGTAATGTTTGAGGTGTCTTAGATACTGAGAGGCTGAGTGGGTGTCGTAAGTCTTGTATACGTTCCTGGGGAGTGTAAGCAGCCGCCACACCGTGCGTTAGCTTACGAGAACGCCTTATATTAATTGATTGGGCCAACGTAGTGGTATATTTATGCATGCATTGTGTCTTTGTACCTGAAAGTTATGAATTGATGCCAACAACCTTGTCAATGTCTCAGAAATATGTATACACTCGGAGACACTACACAAGGTACAGCATATCTTCATCCTATCTTTATATTTCACCAACAAGCAAGAACACGACACGTTCGTCCGACTTCGTATAGATAACACAACTGGGCTGGCATTCTGGCCAGTGTCTTTATGAGCCATGCCTAGAATCAAGTATCTAGAATATATTATATCAGCAAGTGTATGATGCTCATAGGACATTCTAAATTTCGGGTCAACGCTTTCATGTGAATTTGAACAATGAAGTACTTTCCTGGTGCGCATTTGACATGGACGGATTCTGTTGCAATATTCACAGTCATGGTATCTGATGCAAGTGCAGAGTCCTCAGTATGCCACTAAAATGAAGATTAACTTGTTCTTAGTTTTGTATTGCAGTGGAAGTCTGAGTACATGTAGTGGGACTACGTGGTCTTAGTGCAACGCAATAATTCAATACGAGGATATCCTGAATGTCACTCGGGTTCTGGTAGTCTCCAGAGCGCTTCTTCGAAGATGTCGACTAATGGATCTCAAATATGAAAGATGTACAAAGGCCCCGCGGCATTCTCACAAGATTCTCTGCAAATTTGGTTGCGGCTGTCATAAAATGATCTTGCCTTTCCTAAGGTTTGTGCTAGTATCATCGAGAATTTTATCAGTAAATTCTTCAAGTACAATGAGTCTTGCCTCAAATGACCCCCATACTGTTACCCTTGAAAACTTTCTGATTCCAGCTTTCTATTCACACGCATTGAATGAGCAGTGGTTTAATGGCAACATTAGTTACTGTGTAGATTCGTTCTCTATTAACTTTATGACTCGCAACTACATTCATTGACTCTCCGAAGCACTCAAGTATACTTGAATAAATACAAGCTAACCCAGGTCTACTTTATTCGCTCTCCCCCGTAAAAAACCATATACCACAATCCATCAAATCCACACAACACAAAACAAAACATCAAAGCTTATTTTATTGTATCCGCTGTCTCCTCCATCGAACTAGTTTTCCCTCTCGTCGATCAACATCTACCTCAATTTATCACGCTTCAATTTGCAGTAGGCATTAACCGATTAAGGTCGTAGGATCTACATCTGCTTGATAGCTAGTTCATTAGACTAATCAAGTAGTCATTAGAGACATGGAATATACTCCAAATCACAATACTCTCATTCATAATTTCAAGGTCCATATGCGATCTTACGATTCAAGAGGACCCGAGTATCCTGGGAGCGCATTAATTCCAGTGTGGCGTCGACAAGCTCAACTGGAATTCCTTCTTCGAATTGTCAAATCGTACAGTTCAGAGCTTAGGCGCTACCATTGGTTTGGCGACGTAGAAGTCTTAGATATCGAAGATGATATGTACGAGAATATCAGGTTGTTGGGAAATGATGGATATCTACCTACAGATATTGTCGAGTTGGCGAATCGCCTTCAACGTAATGCTCGGCCGACAAGAGGCATTTATCGGCTGTTTCAATTTGCCTACCTGGTGGTTACTGGCTCGGATCTCAACATATGTTTCCACAACAATAGGATTTGCGATAAAATGGACGCAAACGATCGCATCAATGGTTTAGACAGAAAGGTTCTGGATGAACGTAATAAGGCTAGATATAATGCTCTCGTCGATATGAAAAAGCACTGTCGGCCAGATTGTGGCCAAAACGACAACGCAAACAGCTTGAAAATCCTACTTGATTGGGCAGAAAGAGACCTGAAAAGTTCTCAGGGTAAGGAATTACCGCCCTCAGATTCTGGAACAACTAGAAAGGAAGCCGAAGAGCTCCGTAAGCGATTTCAAGCTTACAAACGAGAAGATGCGGAGAGACTAAAGGCAGAATCAGGTAAGATCTATAAAAGTGACACAGAATACTGCTAACCATATACAGAGCGCAAAGCTTTTCGGCATTTAGTCTCTGGTGTCAGAAGATTTCTGGGGGATAAATGGGGCTCGAGATTGATATTTTTTGGATGGTGGATGACTGGGATTCAAATTTTACGTGACTTTGATTGTACTCCATAGCTAAATGGAAACTATCCTCAAGACCTGAGTCCGATATTGTGAATTTTCATATTGTCATTGATTTTTTCTAGCGATTCTACTTTAAAATTAAACACGATAGCACCAGCCGACCTTCATTGTTCGCTTTGTCTGGTACACTCTCGCGGATAACACTCAACCTTGAAGAAGACTGATTTTCTCCATTTTGTTGAGAGGTAGATAGATCAGAGGCTTAGATAGATTAGAGGATGGGGACTTAATACATTTACTTAGATCTGGTAAAGATTAAGTGAAACGAGGTTTGGCTAGCTAGCATACAAAATCATTTTGAGCGAAGTAGTTCTTTCACAGGCCAGCGGAACCCAGGATGTCCGGTTTACATCGTGATATATAACAAACAAGACTCAAATCGTACAACGAGCCATAAAGCTCACCCAAAATTCAAGGAAATAACTTTCTAGAAGAAATGACATTTATTCGCAATGTACCAAGTTCGATCACATTCGTAGAGATCATGTCGTTAGGCTGCTTTAGCGAAGGGGCTGAGATGGATTACAGAGTGGGGTAGGTTCCAAAGATCTGCGCATCCGTTTGATGTAAATATACAGCTGAACACCTTACCCATTGTGACAACATAATGAACTTAACATCATGGTACCAAGAATCAGAACAACATCCAATCTCAGGGCTCTCCTTTCGAACATTACCCCTCGTAGCTACAGTTCTCTTCTTTCCAACCCGCCATGGTATCACCGATCAATCTCTTCATCACCAACAAAATCTCAATCCTTCGCTGTAGTGGAACTACTTCATGGACATTCTGGCCGAACATATCAGATAGAAGAAATTCTTTCCGAGAGATTAAAACCTATGCTATGTGTTTATCGAGCAAGGTAATACAAACACTCACGGCCTCATTAATATCTTACCATTCCATAAATCACAAAGCTCACTCCAGCGCAGAAGGAAAGAAACTCGTCATCAAGAACTGTCTCAAGGGAGACTTTGAATACCAACAGAAGCTTCAGGTACCTTTGGCTTCGCATCCCAATTTACGGACATTCATAGATACTATTCCAGAGTTTGAGCTATTTGGTTGTCATTTTCTTAAGGACAATCTTCTCCAGTTCTCTCAGAGAAATTTGTCTGTAGAGACCAGGAAAGGTATTTTGAAGGGTACTCTGACTTGATTAGCTTAGATGCATGATAGATTCATCATTCATGGAGTTATGCATATTTCTTATGGTGTCCGTCGTAAGAGTAATGGCATAGCTTAAAGGTTCATCATAGTTCGATACTTCATTTTGAAGTCGGTTCCACACTCCAGGGTGTCTTGCCAAGTTGAAGAAGATGTTTCCAGCAGCAATCGCAGTTTGATCTCGTGCTGGAAGAGAGATATTGAGCAACCGAGAACGGAGTGAAACACGGTCTTTTGTCGTTTTCAATAGCTCATCTAAGAGAACAAGTCGTCTGTTTGGGCTTGGAGAATTGGTAGGACTGGAAGAGTTCTTCGCCCTTTCTATCGCTCTGTCGATTTGCTGATCGATGAATGTGTAAACCTCGTCACGAGCCTTCTTCCAAGACCTGTCTAAGCTTTGCAGAAAAGCAAACTTTCCCAAAGCGACCCGCAAGCCGATGGCTTGCAAGACTGTGTCAAAAGCTGCGAGAAACGTCTTGGTGTCAAATTGGCCTTTCCCTGGCTCTAAGTTATTGATCGAATTACCGAAGATCAATTGCGTGGAGGTATCAAGAAACTATGTATGGCAGTTAGATCAACAGAGTTTTTACTCCAGGGGCGTCATACAAGCCGTTTTAACAGAGGTAATAAGTCTACAGTAGTACCATCATGCGGTATCATAGCAAGTAAAACATCCAGACGCTCTTCTAGGATGTCTAAATTCGATATTTTTGCCCTTGCAAAGATCGGTTTCGAGGCAAGGTGAGCTTGTTTCCATGATAAGCCATCTGTGTTGAAAATTCCTCGTCCTAAAAAGCATTCTATTGCATGTAGTCTAGAAGGCTCTACTATAAATTTCTTCTGGGACGTAACGAGAATGGTGTGTATGTTGTCTGCATCCATTGTGTAGATGGCCTTCTGGCCCCAGCTGTTTGCTTCGAAGGTCTTCCCATACTTATCAAACAAGGATTGGAAAAAAAGCAAAGTTGTTTCCATTCGAGATACTCTTCGCTATGCCTACGAACAAATCGATGCCCCAAAAAGGATCTTTGTGTGAGTAATGCCATGGTCTGGAACAGTTATGCTTCTGTCGAATTCGTTCCTCTTTTCTGCTCTGGATCAGCTTGCTGAAGAAATCAAGAACGATGCTGGCAACTGCAATGCATAAAAAAGTACCGTGGCTAAATTCCATATTATCTACTGAAGACTGACTCATGTACAATTCTCCGAGACAAGGAGGCACATTGGTCGCTGTCCGATTATTGGGTAAGAAACCGAATAAAAAGTACCAAGTATGGACAGTGAGCTTGGAAACCCAGATGTTTAAAATTTTAGCATTCGTGAGAAGTAGGAAGTAAAAAGTAAGATCGCTTCTATGTACTGAGATATAGTAGCGGCCCTGTGGAGTTTTGTCTCTCAGTCTCTTTTTCTGCTCGCCGTCCTGAAGTGGTCATAACACTGATCCAACTGTTTGTTAAATGAGTCATTCAGGATCAAACCACTCAGAATTACTGACTATGCGCGATATACTTTTCCTAATAAAGTACTATACGAAGATTGGTAGGAAAGTATAGATGTACTATGACAAGCTGGTGACATACTTCATTTCAAAGAGTCCAATCATTGAATTCACTGCACCAACACTATCCAACATCACCAACACCCCTCATATTTGACTACACTGCCATATTGCTGCAACATCTCTGCAAGGGTTCTAATTTCAAAAGTGGAGTACTACGGAAGGATCATCGCAGTCTTTATTTGCATCATATTTTACACTGATATACATATCAAAAATCTTGTTACCCATTTTCAGGTATACCAATCCTATATAAATCCGGCATAATGGCATTTAGCTGCCTTTCATCTGGCTGCCATCTTCCTCTTATATCTCTCCACACCTCTGTTGCCCTAGCCTGACCAGAGCATGTCGCGAAAGCCTTGAGCACATTCGTTACGATCCAAGTCGACATGTATATACCTTCTACACCTTGGTCGAGGGCTTTCAAATATGCTTTCCACACACTTTCCAGTCTGGCACCTGTCCACTTCGTGTATCTAGTACCACCATGAATACAGAATCCCTTGAAAAGAGAGAGGAAAAGTGCGCCGTGTAAGGGAACGTTGAAAAGGCCCATTTCTTCTAGAAACTTGGCCGCTTTATCTAGCTCGCCTTCTGTAACTGCAAAATGATTGACCAACAACCTATAAGTTTGAATATCCGGACAAACGATGGAGCTTTGTTGAGCTTTCGCTCGGCCTTCTGGATCATGCTTGAATTCCAACGCCATTCGTAACAATGCGCGCTTGACTTCTCTACGATTCTTGAAATGCCTGTGCCATTCCTGCGTGCCCGAACGTTCCGCATGCATGATTTTCATTCGCTCATAGATATTTAGCGCAGCGCTGGGCTCATATGACTTGATGAGAGCCGAGATCATTGCGTTGAGAACAACGGTATCGACAATTTCTCCAGCGTTGACCAACGCTGCATACGCTGCTCGCGCTCCATCACCGTCGCTTTTCAGACCACAAGTAAATATCATGCTGACATAATGAAATCGGTTGTACTCGAGGCCCCTGGCTATCATTTCCTTGTAGATCATTTCGCCAAGGGTGAATTTGCCGGCTTTGCATGCGACATCATAAAGAACATTGAATGTTGCATAGTTGCCTCTAACACCTGCGATGTGCTCCATTTCCCTCCACAGTTTCAAAGCACTTTCGACCTCTACATCTGTGGCCTTGGCAACGTATTTGGAAGCAAAAGAAATGGCACTTGTCCATTCCGAAACACTTAAGGGAATAGCTGTTGATTTCATATCGTCGACAACCGAGAAGTACCTGAGCATCGAGTGCTCGTCCTTCCTTTCTACGATACTCAAGTGGCGAAGTAACATGTGTCTTAGGTTGGCTTCTAAATAAGGAACTCGAGGTTCTGGCAATTCACGGTAGATTTGATATACATCTTCCGCCTCATGAGAGTAGAAATTCTTCAGTGCGGATTCCAGCTCTTTGAGCTTTTCTTTCGTTTCGTTATTGGCCGGCCATGCCTGATGAGGTGGCCATTCGTCTTCCTCTTCATCCGAAACTTGTAGATGGGGAGCGTACCCTGGCTGATGAAGGTCCGGAGATTCCATAACGGGTAATTGATGTGTATACGAAGTCCCATGGTACTGGTCCACAAGCTCCATGAGCTCCTCTCGAGTCTGATTTGCCTCATTTGTGATCTTCTTCTCGTCCACCGTAGATTGTGCAGTATATGTATAATTTCGTCCCCGTGTATTGACTTTGGTCGACCGTAAATCCTTCGTAGATATGTTAGGTCTGTGAGAAGTGAAAAAAGTTACCGGTTGTAAAGGCTTCGGGGTGTGTCTGTGGCAATGGCCTGCACTGGCAAGTGAGGAAATAAACCATGCTTCGAGTCCGACTGTACTTGAGATCATTTGTATAGGTTTCCTGAGATGATTTCGTCTGGAAGGCTTCGTGGAAGCTTTTTGGATGTCAATTGGATATAAAAAGGAAAGAGCTTGTCGAGGGGCTGCTAGCTTCGAGATGAGGGTGCTGCTCGTCGAGGAGGAGATACAAGAGGAGGACATGAGCCGGCTGACATTTTGAGTTTTTGTCAACGTCTCTGAAAAGTCATTGGAGCCAGGCCAGCCCTCCAGTCCTTATCTGCCGTTGTGGTTGACTTGGGAGCTTGTGGGGGGTTGAGGATTGATATGATGAAAACTTTAGGACTTATCGCCAAAATTTCCAAAATTTTGGCGGAGATTGCCGCCAGGCTTCAAAAACCTATCAATATTTGCGACCCAGAACACCACCACCCCCGCAATATTGTTCATAGATTACTTTGAGACTGTAAGTTCGATATTTTGACCGAGTGAAATAGATTCTAATATTTCGAAAGTTCCGCGAGTATGAGGGGCCTCAATTTAAAGCCATCGCGCGTTTACCAAACAGCTTCGGCATTACTCGCATCTGAAAGTATTTCCCAAGCACCACCATGGTATAAGACAATCGGCTCAGTACCCCCTTCTGAAATCCTTACACGGACACAACCTGTTCAACACCGAGGAAGCAATGGCAGACCTAGGACGAAAAAAGCTAGCAAGCTATTCAAACCACAAACTATTGTATACGAGGAAGATCGAATAAGACAAGAATTCTTCCGTGATCATCCATGGGAGTTGGCAAGACCTAGAGTTGTGCTGGAGGACGATGGACGAGATGGGCAAAGATGTGATTGGAGTAAAATAGCACAGCCAGGAAGACCTTTGACCGGTGAAAGGTAAAATTGATTCTCAGGGTATTGCGACGTTTGGTTAACATTTCGACAGTGTGGTACAGAGGCAGCTTTGGCTGATACACAACACGCAAATGTCTAATAGTGAGGCTTATGATATAGCACGGAAGGAATTCTATGCTCTTCGTCAGGAAGAGGAGATCGAACGAAGGATCGCGAAAGAAGAGGCAGAATACGTTGGAGCATACTTTCATAAAGGTGCTTTGGAGGTTGGAATGGAGCTGGAAGATAAGAGTTACGAGGACTGGAAGGCATGGGCTACCAAGGAAGTCGAGGCTGCGAACTTGCAACAACAAGGAGCATACACTGGCGTTGGCACCGAAAGTGAGGATGCTGCTCTTTTGGACGATGCAGAGGCTGTTGAAGAGCCGGCAACAGCTGCCGCATGAAAATGCTCAATCTTACCAGAGGCATGTACAACAGCATTATAAGGGCAAAATTGGCGTTAATGAGCATGAAATTTACTGGGTGATGTTGGACTATAGTTTTAAAGGATCTATCAAAGATTATTGATAGATGCGGTAGGGCTAGTAGGTCACTGATATTCCTTTGTGTGGTGATCGTCTGGGCAAGCTGAACTGTTCAAAATCGAGATTCCTCAAATTGGAGGGATAGCATATTACTGATGGTATTTTGGCGTTCTGTTAATGCACCAAGAAGCCCCTCCATTCCACCCTGTTCTGAGAATTTTCCCCATTTATCTGTCTAGCAAGGCCTTCCCATTGAACAAGGAATCGATCATAAATACCTAGCCATAACAAAACTTTACCACTCAAACTCAATGTCTTTACCCTTGCCCAGCTTTCCACGTAAATCGTTTGCATCTTCCAAATTGGGGCCACCCCAAGAAACTTCAACAGGAAGCTTGCCATGACCACAAGAACAGCAGTAGCAGGACCATTTGTAATGATGATATCTGGATATTGCTGATGTATTGTACTGGTTATCGAAATTTTGTGTAGTGCCCTGAGACATCCCAGCATACACCAGAAGGATGATATGGGCGCAGTGTAAAGTGGTTGATGTATCTCTCTCGCTCTTGGAACAACTATGAGATCCCAGACCCCCGTGGTAGCATCAAACTCGCCAGATTTGGTACATGGCGAAGAAGGTCGAAGCTTCGATTGTATACGCTCCTCGCAATCTTGAGCCTTGGTAGAAGAAAAGTTATCTCCCGCAGATATAATATATGTCCGGTGTTTGTATCTGGCTACATTTGTATCGCGAAGAAGAGATACCATTTCTGCAGTATGACCACCAGAACCAAGAACTACCACCATATGAGATGGCTCATCTTTGCTTTTGACTGGAGGTCGTCGAGCATTTGGAGAGAACAAATAGAGAAGTCGAAGCTACATTGTTTCAAATCAGTGCATTATTCTAGAATATTGAACATGATCTTACAAAGGCAGTGGTGATAACAACCAAGGCTGCTGCTGTGATCAGAGACAAGGCTGAAATATAAATCATGGTTGGAGCCCATGCGAGGCTGAAGGAGCTAAGTGGATGTTTCTGGGTCCTTCAAGGAGGGAGAGGACACGAAATAGTTTGGAATATGTGTATAGGAGTGTATGGTGTAAAATAAATGAATGTATGGTACGAATTGGATAGATGATTGAGATGATTTGATATACGGCTCTCATATCATGAATTAACAACAGTATATGATATAATGTGAACTTGATCAGATTAATTTTGAATTGCCATTATCATCATCATCATCATCGTCATCATTCTTCATCATTATCAAATATGGTAAGCATTATTGTTGTCTCTTTCCTTTCCATCAATCAATACTGTACCGAACCGAATCGGTTATTCCTATTTTGTGTATAAAGGCCGAAGCTAAAATTTCGAGTAATCGTCTAGACTTGAACTTTAAAAAAATCACGCTGAACAACGCGACGCGATATTAAACCCCCCCTTCGGCATGATCTTCATCAACCATGCAACTACAGCTTCACAAATTTCACAACTTTCAAATCATCAAGACAACTCACACTTTCATCAACTTACAAACTACCAATCAAATTCACATCATCAAAGATGTTTTTTAGCAAACGTTTAGTTTGTTTTTACTGCGGACGAAAGTCAAATCTTACATGGAATTCTCAAATCTCATATTTTGAATGTGAAACCTGTGAAGCCACCAATTATTTGGATAGCAATGGCAATATTACAGATCCACCATCGGCCGTCACTGGATCAAATTTGAATTTTCAGGATACCCAAGCAAACACCACTGAATCATCTATATTCTGCGAACGATGCTTGCGGAATCAACAATACCACTACGATGTCATGAGGCAGCTCGATGTCGAGCTTGACCCTGAACATCCAAATTACCAGGCTTCTGAAGAGAAGATCCGTGTTATTAAGAAAGACCTTGACAAGCGTTATCCAATGGTTTGCGAAAATTGCGCACCAAAGGCTCAGGAACAACGTGATAGAGCAGATAAATTCGCAAAATCTGACTGGCTTGGAAGGTTGAACGCTCTCAGCGAACGAATCAGAAGCCAAAAGACATGGAAGGATACCTTTCAAAATGTCATATATCAAACCCTCCTTTACCCAACTGTCTCAAAAATCTGGTACCTCGTTGTTATCGGACAGGTTCTTGCTCTTGTTCTAGGCCTCTTTAATGTTACAGATATTTTGACCAAGACCTTGAACTTGATCCCCTTTTTACCGGACAACCTAATATTGAATATCATTTCTTTTTTGGCATCCAAGAGATGCTTTGGATGGAGTATATTTCACAACTTTTTGTCATGCGGCATGAACCCATTCTTTTCACGATGGTATCCAAGAGGAAATCCTAAACGTATCGTTGGCTTCCTCGACTGGTATGGATACCAAGTCCTTTTGCAACTGGTCTTGCGAGTCATTTTAAGCTCCACGTTCGAAAACGGACTTTTCGCACACCTTTCATCCCACACAACGATGATAGCCAATATTTGCACCGTCTTTTTCAACTTTCTCATTGCATACGGATCACGTTTCTATCTTGGTCCTAAAAAAATTGCGCTCTGGAAATCAACCCCAGGCCCAATATACACACCATCGGCATTCCAGACCTCAGAAAAATCTGGCAATGCACTGTCAGATGTTCTTGATGAAATAATGGCCTCAACACCAAAAGGCCATGATCAAACACCCTCACCACCAACACACCACTCTCAACGAAGCAGCCAGTACAATCAAGAACAGTCATATCAACATGATCGTCAAAGCCACACATCTGGTTTTCGCGAAAAGGCTTCCGCAAATACCTATGCTCGAAACTACAATCAACGCCATGAAATTCCAAGACAAGCGGATCTTCTTCTGAAGACTACCACCTCTGGCTTGAATCCCGTCGAATTCAATCATTACCTAGCAACTGGTGAGTTGCCAGACTGGAAATTGCAAGAAGGCGAGGAGATGGATTGGGACCCTACCGTTACTCGTGTAAACCATGACTTCAACATTCGTCATCGTGCTCTGGACACGAAATCCAATTATGAGACCCCCGTACAACAATTCGGTCAATCACCATCCTCTTCGCAATCTCTCGCTCCATTTAACGGCCCTTCTCCATTTTATGGCAAACTGCCAGCGGCTCCAATCAGTCCGGCTCATCGACTTCGCAATCCACCAAACAGACCAAGACTTGAAGCGCCATCTGCCCAGAGAAAGGAGAATTTCTTCAACAGCATGACTCAAAAGCAGGCTTTTGGCCAGACGAACAACAATCGCCATGAGATTCAGATTGCAAATCCAAAACTTCACGTCCCAGAACCTAAAGCTTACCAATTGGATGATGGTTTTGAGGAGGCTTTTGGTAAATTTTCGCTCAAGGAAAATGATGATTTGCCTACTCAAGAATTCGGAAAATTGAGCTTTGGGAAAGCTTTAGGGTTAAGCTTATTGCTCGGTGGATTGGCAGTGGGCGCAGGAGCTTACTATAACTCCAATTCTTCATCGCAAGACGAGGTTTCCCCGTCACTTGAATCAATGACAATTGAAAACACCTCCACTATGTAGGTGGGGAATTTCCTCCATGGGTTCTCCCATGGGGCACGTAAGGACCCTGAGATTGTCATTGATTCACTTGACTTGGAATATCTTTTCTTGCGGTGGGGAATTGGGACCGGGATTGGATCGGGATTGGATCAGGATTATAAAAGGAGTTGGATTGGAGTTTTATTGTATAGATTGACTTGGGGCTTGGCTTTGGAATTGGCTTGGACATTGGCATGGTGGTTCTATGGCTTGTATTGACAGACATCACGGATTATGAATTATGATTAAGATACCCTGTATAGATAACCAACTTATTAGAAATAGAACAATAAATCGATTAATGGCTATGCGTTTTGTATTTGAATATTGAAAGTGAATGTGCAGCATTATTGATACTTTCGCAGCATTCTTACCTTTGCCCTTTCCGGTACCAACGCCAGTAGACAGTTTGATTGCCAAATATGCAGCGGAAAAGTGAAGATTGCTAAGAGGCTCCGGAATCTGCATTTCTTGGTAAAATCCGAATCTGGCTTACAGTACGTACAGCATTAGGTGTTGTAGATGTTCAATATCAACATAAAACTGACAGTTATGTGCCATCGATCTGTAACTGCATCCACGTACCGAAAAATGATATACTGCTCGTGGGTTCTTCGATGCCTTCGAATCTGGCGAGTATTGGAAACTTTCCCATGAGCATCATATTCCCCATCTAGCAAAACTTCCGTGAATCTTTTCCCGACTCCAGAGAAGAGAAAAAGGAAAATCCAGTATACTGTAATACTCCTACTCGACGATCACACTGCAATTTAAGCCTTTCTTCTACTAACGTTTCCCCGCTCTGCAGATGATTATGACAATTTCACATCAGCTTTCCCAACTCAACAACTGTTTGAACAGCAATGGCAAAGTTGTTAATTTGCCTCTTTCGGCCACTAGGTCGAATATGAAATTTCATATCCCCAAGAGATAAACAACATGCTCATCTTTTGTGATCTCTGTTCTGAAACCCAGCAACATCGTTACAATGAGTGTTTCTGGCCAGAATCATTGCAAGCCTCTAGGTATTCCGGAGCAAGATACCAATTCCTTCTCCGAACTCATTTCGACAGATACTTGGGGCTTTTTTCTCTTAAATTCGATTTTATCGCTATCATTGTGAGGCCGCTGTTTGTTTGGGGTAAGTTTGGAAATATTACGGATTCGGTATGTGGGTTTTCGGTCTCTTGTACATGAGTTTGCAGTCTTTAACTCAGATGAAGGAGAGCAAGTTCCTTCTACCGTAGACTTTTAAGTCACCATTAAAGTATCAGTACGGCACAACAGTCATCGTCAGCTCAATGATAATCTTTCGACTTTCATAGTCACTAATAATCGTTCATAACAAGGACATACAAAGTCAACGAATTGCAACAGTACTACCTTATTACTCAAGAAACTCGAGCTTCAACAATATTGCTTCCAAACTTTTCTCCACAGAATCAAATGAAATCGCGAAATCAGCAGCGTCCCGGAACATCTGATCAGCAAATTCCTCCTTGGAGAACGGCGTGAGGTCCTTAAAAAAGAAAGGTCACGAACTTACAGTATGGGGAAAATGGTTAGACGGAGTGGTCAAGACATGATGGATACCAACCAAAGAATTGGGAACACTTAGCACGGAATTGCTTTTTAACTTAAACCTCAAGCTTTCTTTGGAAGCGACGATTTCATTTGACACTTTTCAATTTGCAGGCCATCCACATCGATACGGCGACACCGCCGATCCTGATGTTTTAACACAGACAATATAGTAGGCAATCGAGTCACCTTTCTGCAACCCTAAATTTAAATGCAAGTAATAATTCCTCCTCATCTCCATTCGTCATAAATAATTTATAAGCTTTGGTATTTAGCACAAACCCACCTCTTCTTTCCTTAGAGAAATAAGCTTCATACAGAGACAGAGCCTAGAATGTGTCTCAAATCATCCGTGATTCTAACTGGCACCCACTGACACCAGGCACTCCGCTATTGTGAATCAGCTCAACATCAAATGCAACTGCCACTTTTCAAATCAGTAGCAATTCTCAGCTTGCTTCTCAAGAGGAAACTTTACACAGGTTGGGAGAGGACGCTTGAGCATGAAAAAAGGAAAGGGTCAAGGCGGATAACAGTATTGCATATGTCTGGAACCTCGTGGAGCCTCCACGAGATATTCATACTGAGACAAGTACACCCTGGGAGGTAAGTGAAAAAGCTTGACCGGGGAATTTCACGGTTGTTTCTGAGAATGATACCTACTGCAAGCTTGATAGCATATTACTACGCTTGAGGAAAATAGCTGCAAAAGGGTTCCGGTAGTTACTATGTCCGCAGAAACATGGGACTTGGGAGAAGGAACTCTGAACTTCCGGTCAGCCGCATCTACTTTTGCGGATAAGAAGTGCCATTATACTTTTTCCTTCGGCAAGTTCTTCCGCTATCCGCAAAAGTTATATCGCCAACAGGTCCCTTCTCGTCAGTGACGCTATCATTGACAGCAACTTTTTGGTCGCCCGGAAGTCTTGTTTGCTCGAAGGCTGGTAAATATCGAAAAGTCGGGTACTTGATATGAAAACCTTGTAACCAACATTTTGAACAACCACATTGTAATACTGACATGAGAACTCCCAAATGAAACGTTTCGAACATACCATCTGGGGTTTCCGAGGTAAGAGTCAAACAAAAGTATGATGGATTGGGTATTCAATGGGGTTTAACTTTGGGGACTTAAATTTGAGATTCCACAGACGTTTTCGGGAAAATGGAATTGGAACACCACATCGACGAAATGCTAGGTCCCTTGAACCGCACACACATGCTGCCTTAGGCATTATTCGACATTCGAAGAACTGGCAGCAGGATTTGCACATTATCTGCGGCTCTTGTCAATATTGATCTTCATTTTCAAGACCGTTATTTTCTTGTATTGTGAAAGAAATTTGGCGGCTTCATGGAGGGGAACTTGACCCAGATCAATGGATCGGTTTCGATGAGACTACGCTATCAACTATGTCACACTTCTCAGGGAATCGCAGACTAATGACTTAGTTGAATGCTTGGCAAATGTAGGTATTATCGAAGAAAAGCGATTGCTTGCCATGTCTTGAATGCAGTCATACCCAAGGCTATCGGTTGCCATTCTCACGATCTAGTATCAAAAATCGCGGAGGCCTTGGTCGAATACAATTCAGCTGTTTCCTTGTCATTCTGGCAGTCTTTTTACGTACCGGAGAAAATTGCCTGTTCGGCAATGGTACGAAGGACAGATAGAGCTAACTATCTAGTAAGTTATCGATGACATGTACGCCCATACCTCGAAATTATAAAGACATTGATTCTACTCGCAATCTTATCTTCAGCCGAACTACGAGTGCCGTCTTCCACGTAAGCTTGAGTTGGGAGTAGGTATGCAATTCATATCCCCCCATCAACCTGACGCACGTAGCAGATGCCAAACATTCTGTGATAAATCTAGAAGCTGAACAATGGTCTTTGGAAGACGCATTTAAGGTTCTCATGGTATGAATAATTTTTCTTGATGGGACAGATGGTGATTGGTATCTTGGCGAAAATTGAGTTTAGTCAAAGCTCTATGGGGATTTTCTGGAGTCCCCAAATAGCGTACCTATCACCTACACTAAATTTGGAAATGATTTTTCCTGGTGAAAGGAAATGGGATTTGGTACGGCAGACACTCTACATATCGATATCGCGAGAATTGAATGCGAGTAAAGGGTTTCTGACAGAGAGTAGGATTCCACAGAGATCATGGTGGCGGGACTCGAGGTGTGTGGGGTGTTTGCCGCTGAATGGGGATATTCCGTATGGTCATATTTTGCTGGCGAAAGCTAGCTGTCGTGGCTGTATACCCCATGGACTTGTCTCTCTTCCACTGTTACGCTTTTGGGATTAAGTGTCGAGGAGATCATCCTGTGAGTATCTATCGATCGACAATAATGGATTAGACTTATTATGGCTCGGTTAGCTGTTTTTCTGGTTAGCTGTATGTTGGCCCTCGAGACCATGTAGGGACCTATTACAGGATTTGAGAATGTCAAGGACCTAGATAGTCAGCAAATTCGTCAATTATTCACTCACTAATAAGTTCGATTCTGGTAGTTACTCATATACTATTTATTACCACTTATCCATTACCAGTAAGAAGTCTCGTCTCCCAGCATCATCGCCTGTTATCAAACCAGAGGGCACACCACAGGGCACACCAGAGGGCACACGAGCACACGAGCACACCACTTTCGCAACAGAATGTCGGTATCTAACACAAACTTAAGCAGAAGGATCATTTGTGCATGATCTCTACAGTGAAATGTTATTTGGGGGTATCGGCGGTCTCCAGTAAAATGCAATAACCCTGTAGAGACATGCCTTCAAATGCATTATATCCATCCCTAGTATCCCTAGTAATGAAGATGCAGGTGCGGATGTAACGGGGAGCTCCAATTTATCTCCTGATTTGCATTTGCCGCTTAATTTCTCTGTACAGTGGAAGAAAAATCCACACTTCACTAACAGCCACGTCAATTAGCTACCTGGTATGTCCTTTTAAGAACACAAACCATAATTATGACCTTGTGTATATATATTCAATATCTACTTACATATCTATTCACACATATATCCAAAATATCAAAAAGGATGGGTCCTGATTTGCTTTGTGAATCAATTTCATTGTGAGTTTAGTTAATAATAGGTAAAACCTTTATGGCTCAAACTCTGGGGTTCCTCGGGACAATGGCGAAAATGTGCAGAGCAGGATGTGGTGGACGTGTGAATATGTGAATACTAGCTTGAATACCTTTATTAGTTAAGCCAAATCTTACCTTGTCTGACTTGAGTTAGATTCATCGGACATTAATAACTTCCTTGGAATTGGCTTACCTAGACATACAGAAGTAACTATACTACTACTAGTAACTACTAGGTAGTCAAATCACCAAAAATCATCATTTTTTCCGGAACGATCAATTTTAGTTATGAATCTACCAAATCTAGCTCTCGCACAATGCTCATTACTTTAATTCTCCCCAGAATTTAAGGTATTCGGTATTTCCTTCTATTCTTATCAAATCGAACGAACCTACCTACCTACCTCCTCCCTCCCTCTCACATACAAAAACAAATACACATACTCCATACATCCTTTCCTCTTCACCTCGCACGACACCACGACTTTCAGCAGAACATCTACCTACCACTCTCAAAGTATCCCAAGAGCACCTTAACCGATTCATCTACAGCATGTTAATGAAGAAATTTATCCGTGGTCAATAGCGGCCAACCGTCAGAGGATAATTTTCACTTGTCAAGAGGATTCCCTTTTTGCAAGCACCAACATACGTCAGAGATCCCTATCTTAAAGGACATACTTAGATCCCTCAAAAACGACCATTGTCAAACGACGATCCGTACATATATCACTTCAATCTTCACATAACTCTACAACCCTCAATAACATGGCGGATGAACTAGTCGCAAAAATCTCCCGACGATCAACAAGAGTTTTCGCTACAGAACAAGAAATTTTGCAGCCAGGAAACGCAGGTGTCGCAGGTAGCGCAATAGCCCCTCATGAGGCCAGATACAGCAGCAGTCAAGACGAGAAAGACAAGGAAAAGGACAAGAAGCACAGAGAGGCTAGAAGCTCATCCCACCAAAGTCCTCTTCAAAGTGCCGATGTTGGAAAGGATCTTGGTACATTGTACCCTGCCAAAACCGAAACGATTGCAACACAAGGTAATTGGACTAAACTCACATATGTTCATTCCTGTATATCAGATCGTTAGCTAATATGAAGATTGAATAGTAACCATGTCAGTTGACACTACCAAAGCTTCAGCCAAGGAGAAGCAAAAGGATAAAGAGAAGGAGAAGGAGAAACATGATCTTAACTTTGGTGTCATTGCTCCAAATGCAATTTATCGTAGCAGCTTCCCCCAACAAGAGGACTTTGAGTATCTAGGAACTCTCGGTTTAAAATCTATCGTGTGAGTAATTGCATGACCGAGTTTGATGGCTAGTACTAAGTTCTGAAGCACGCTCGTAAAGAAAGACTTCCCTCCCGAATTTCTCGCATTCATGGAGGCTCATGGCATACGTCATTATGTCATCGAAATGCAAGGAACCAAAAAGGTCGATATTCCCGAGCATATTATGAACCAAATCATGAGAATCTCTCTTGACAAGGAAAATCATCCATTATTAATCCATTGCAATCATGGCAAGGTAATTAACTCTGATCCTTGTTCTGATTGAATCCAAGCTGATGAAAACTCATAGCACCGTACTGGTTGTGCTGCCGCGATTATTCGTCACGTCTCTGGCTGGAGTGTTCAGTCGATCGTTGAAGAATACAAGACTTTCGCCGCACCCAAGGCTCGTGATGTTGATATCAAATACATCACTGAGTATCAAGTCTCAAGTCTCAGTGGGCTCGATCGTAATCAGTCACTTCAACCAACTGGTCCCTGGTCCTTCAAGAAAGCTCGTCCTTTCGCTCTTGCGTTCTTGCTCATCTGGATCTACGTGAACTTGATGAGATTTTGGGATCATTAGCTGGATGCACGGCAACTAATTCTCTATGGTGTTTGGGTATATTGGGTGGGACTGGTATCTTTTGGGATAGGGTATTAGAAAGACATCGGTTATGCAGTGCGCGTTAAGGCCGATGCGATTCGGAGTTTAAAGGGTGGTGTTGGATTACGATTACGGGCCACCGCGCTTCAACTACATACTCAAGATAGAGTGCAGCATTCTTATAATATACTTCCTTGTAATATGCATAAACTTTCTAATTCACACCTGACTATACTCTTCACATAAACAACTCTCAAGATGTCTCATTAGAAATCACAGAATCCAAAACCAGTGACTTTGCTGATGACAATTGACCGCAGAGAGGCATCCTCGCTACTGCTGTCGAGATTTTTCTTTTGATAACCTTTTTAACCCCCTTACCCTACATACATAATATGATACAATGTCCCAACCGTAGCTTTTCATACATTCAAAGGGTTTTATCCTCAGTCTCCCTCTTGCCAAAAGCATATGTGATGCCACCTCCCACCAAATTCAGACCTGCAACACCCATTGCAGCACCTCGGACCATACCTCTCGCTCCAAATTTACTCCCAATTCTTGCATACATGTTCTTTCCCGACGCTTTTCTTCGGTTTGCCATGATGAGATAGAGACCAGACCAGGCAGCTGTCAAGCCGGCGGAATCAATGGCGTACCCGGAGAGATTAAGGTAGGTACTGAAGAGGAAGACGGGGGTGAAGGCTAGGGGAAGAGGTTGGAGGGGGCGAGCATGTAGAGCGGTAGTGAAGGTTGCGAGGAGGACGGGAGGAAGAGGGGAGCCTAGAGTGAGAGATGGGTTAGTTTTTTTTTATTCTCGAAGGAATAGAAAATGAATTGAAGGTATGGTAACCTTTCATGTGAGAAAAAGGGCATATTCAAATCTGTGGAGGGGTCAATTGAGGGGAATGAGACTCACGGCCCCAATCTTGTGCGTAAGAAATTGTAGTCTTTTTGGCATTTTCAACTGCCTGGTCTTGGTCGGACATCTTCTTCGATTGATAAAGTAAATATGTATATGAAAATTATGAAAAGAAAGCTTCAAATAGATTGTAAATACCGTACCGTGATGTATATTTACAATGATTTGTCTATGAAAGCAATCTATACGGGTTCTATGACGACGGTACACAAGTAGCTATCACGTGCCTGTATCGTCCCAAAATTCCGGTGTACAGTACAGTCCATGCATTAGCGCACGATAGCGAAGAGAAACATCGACAAGCACTTTAGCATCGTGGCCATAACAAACTGCGACACCATCAAGATATTAATTATTAGCATTTGCGAAGTCTTAAGTTTGATGATAATTGGGACATTGACACAACAAGACACACTGTTTGATCTGCGATCCTTACAATTCAACAAATAACGGCGCAATGCCGGCTACCACTTCTGGCGCTGATACAAAGGCCAACGGAACCGCAAAATCGCGGGAACATAACCAAGGGAATCAAGACCGCAAATATACAATCGAGCAAAAGGCTGCGGTAATAAGGGTCAGAAGATGTGCGCCCACGGCATTTTACGATATTTTGGGGCTAGAAGAAGTTAAAACTACAGTGACGGAGTCGGAGATTAAAAAGGCCTACAGGAAACTGAGTTTGTTGACTCATCCGGATAAGAATGGGCACGAACATGCAGATGAAGCTTTCAAAATGGTCAGTAGGGCATTTGGGGTTTTGAGTGATAAGGACAAGAAAACGCAATACGATAGATATGGCGGGGATCCAGATAGTAGATTCGGTGCAGGAGCACCGCAGTCAAATCCCTTCTCAGGATTTTCGCAGAGAAGTGCTGGAGGAGGGGCTGCTGCGAGACCTGGTGGGAGATCTATGTGGGAAGAGGAGATTAGCCCGGAAGAGATGTTCACGAGATTTTTTGGAGGAGGAGGTTTTGGTACGATTCCCGAGTCTGGTAAAGTTTGATTGGAACTAACAACTATTTAGGTGGTGGTGGAATGTTCAATGATCAGCCAGGATTCGTTTTCAATCTGGGTGGTGGGCCTGGTATTAGAGTACATCAATTTGGGGGTGGAAGACCAAGGAGGAGGCCGAGAGACCCAAACGCACCGCCAGAAGCACCAGCTTCGTTGACTCAGACCCTTATAAACATATTACCACTCATCCTTCTCTTCGGTATACCTTTATTGTCGTCACTATTTTCTGGAGGTGGTTCTAGTGGTCCTTCTATGCGATTCGATAATCCTATACCGCCGCATACCCACCATCGAGTCAGCTCAAGAATGAACGTTGACTACTATGTAAACCCTGCCGAGATCAAGGGTTTTAGTGCACACCAATTTGCACAAATCGACCGAGAAGCGGAGGTTCAATATGTCTCACGATTAAAAGTTGGCTGCGAACAGGAGGTAGAGCGACGAAGTCAATTACTCCAGGAAGCCCAAGGCTGGTTTAGTAGCGATATGGATAAAATTCAACGGGCTAGAGACATGCCAATGTCGAGCTGCAAGAAGCTGGAAAGTATGGGTGTCAGAAATTAATGCTGATTTTGACGTGTACACGGTTTATGTAGCGTATATGCTTTGTAGCAAGGCGTTTGGGCTGGGAGCATGATGCAAAAGACTGGATGAATAACTTTATGTGACGGTCTTTCGTTACAGGTATAATAGAGGACGATTTTCAATATAATACAGTGGCCGCAGTCATTCTTGGTCAATTTATGATCACTGTCTCGAGACATCGATATATGCTCCCTTCACTCGAAACTCTCATTCAATAATTCACATATAAAAGGTTTAATATGCTATTGGATCCTCTTCTACCTCGTAATGAATTTCATATCGTTTCTCGGCTCTACTATTGTCTTATGGAAGAACAATTCAGCGGAATTAGACCAATGTTCTGATCCGTATTGAATCTAGAAATGAATCATTTCGGGGTCTGTATAGTAATTTATCTACCAAAGAATACTGTCAGGATAAATGTAATGTTGATTCATGAATTGTCTGGAAAGGATTCTATTGTGAGACTCATAATTGCTTTGTCATTGAATGGCAGGTAAGGCTTGCACAGCATACAAAAGACCGTACGAAAAAGTCACTAGGTAGAAGCTTCGAGATTAACGTAAATTACCCTTGCAAGGTTTCCTCGATTATCAAGCCTGGAGGCTAATCGTAGCACTGACTGATAAAGCCATCCACCCCACAAGGCTACTATCTTTAGCCATAAGAGCATCTTCGATACATCATAATATCATCTTTCCAACACAACATTATCAACATTAAAATTTGATAATATGGCAGATCAACCTCCTCAACCACCCAGTGGGCCAGATGCTCCAGATAAGGAGAAGATGGAGCAGGTAAGAGAATCTATTTTCATATGCCATGATACTTACCAGAGTTCGCCGTGGCTAATTTTTGTAACCTTTTCATAGATCCGACGCCGCCGCATGGAG
>PQXJ01000192.1:0-66174 GCA_004786225.1 Botryotinia narcissicola | reverse complement strand
CCCCCCCACTTCACCATATTCTATTTCACTTATTTTATATTTACCATGAATAGTGGCAAGAATTGCATATTTGTCCAGCGATGTAATCGTTTCTGTACAGCCTGCTCATTCAATTGAGTCGGAGTTCTCTTCACACTTACACAGATATGCTGGGAGAAAGGATCTGGGTCTTGTTGCTGCAAATGAGAGTGGTGTTCCAGAGGTGAGTTATACCAGGTTACATTCATCTAGTGTGAATTGAAGTATTAACGTGATATTCATCTAGTTACAAACGATTCGACACAACAATGATCCTTTATTATCGGTATTTACACCAATCCGCAATGGAAAACTTGTTACAGTCACCACAAGTTCCTCAATCCTCGTTTCCTCCGTACCCCACCTATACAGACTCGCCAACTTCCCAGTGGTCATTCACGTTTCATTACAACCTTCACAATATCCAGATTACTCTTCGATAACTTCGATACGAAATTCTGGCTTCACATTTTTACAATCTGAGACATTGCAGGAGGCACAAGATATTGCTGTGACTGCACATGCTCTTGCTATTAAGTCAGGCAAAGGTGTCATTCATTTCTTTGATTCCAGATCGGCAGCCAGCGATGAGGATGTTGATTTCGAAGACCCCAATGTTGTCTCAAAGATCTTGAACATCGATTCCGTAAGAGTGTTTCAAAGTAGCAAGATTGGAGGTTCTAGCATATATGCCGATGATGGAAGAATTGCAACTATTTCCGAGAACGTTGCAACAGGCGTTACGTCCGGAGGGGAGAACAGCACTGAGTCTGCTGTACCAGGCCAGACAACCACTGAGGTACCATCTAAGGCTTCATCTGTAGGGTCCTCGTAATCTTCTTCAGTACGAGCAAGCAGTGTGGATAGCAGTGCTTCTTCTGCTACAACTGTTGATGCGCCAAATGTACGGGCTGTAAGCTCGGACGATATTTACAACTTTGTCTCTGGCATTTGGGATCAATTGAAGTTGATGGTTGGCAGAGAGTATACTCCTTTCCAATACACTGGTCCATCGAATGCTGAAAATGCCTTGTTCATTTTTGGATCAGATGTTGGATTATTTGGTCGAGCGATTGACGAAGGGACCGATGAAGTTTTTGCAAAAGCTGGTATCATTACTGCACGTTTGTATAGGCCATGGTTGGGCTTCAAATTAATTGAGGCGATCCCTAGATCTATTAAGAGAATTGCTGTTCTCGAGCAAATTAGAAGAAAGACAACTAAATGGGGACCTCTACTTTTGGATTTACTTACCACACTCAAATCGGGACCTGGAGGCGGTGTAGAAGTTATCGTCGGACACCAATTAGGATTTATTGAGCCCGATACAGTACGACAAGCACTTCGTGGTGTTGTACAAAATTTGGTTTCTGAGAAGCCGGTTCAGAACTTGGAGGTCGGGAATCCCGTTGGACCTAATGAAGCTTCAAGCGGTTCTGCTTTAAGCCAACCAAAAGTCGAGTCTGCTTATATGAAGATCTTGGACCAGGTCTTCGGTAAGAGACTTCATTTAGCAAATCAAATCGATTTCCAAAATGCTGGAATCTCGTCCACTATTGTGTCAAATCCAGAATTTGGTTTTGGTTCCCTTTTAGCTAGAAAGGAGCATCGTCTAAGGTTTACCGAGGAAATTAAGGAGGCGGCCCAATCTAAAGAATTTATCACAGAAGCACCTAAATCATGGTTATCAAAATGGTCTGCAGGTGCCAGTGATGATTTAGCAGACGAAATCATTGCTCGCCTCGAAACAGATGGATCTGCGTTATCACGAAATTTACTGTCAAAGAAGGGATTATTCCGCAAGGAATCCCCTTGGCTTGTTGGCTCTGATGCTTGGGCGTACGACCTTGGAAACTCTGGTGTACACCATGTCATTGCATCCGGTGAAAATGTCAACATGCTCTTCATCGACTCCACACCATACTCTGAGCGCTCAGCTGCTGATGCCGAAAGAAGAAAGAAGGACATTGGTCTTTATGCCATGAACTTTGGTAACGCTTACGTTGCATCTGTTGCTGTGTACAGTTCTTATACTCAAGTGCTACAAGCTATGATTGAGGCAGATCAATTCAATGGTCCATCTGTCGTCGTTGCTTACCTTCCATACTTCAAAGAGAATGATTCCCCTCTCACAGTTCTTCAAGAAACCAAGAAGGCGGTAGACCTCGGCTACTGGCCATTGTACAGATGGAACCCTGACAATGAAGAAAAGGGCGAAGTAAACTTCTCTCTGGATTCAGAGCGAATCAAGAAGGAACTCAAGGACTTCTTGGCTCGTGATAATCATCTCACCCAGTTGATGAAGAAGCATCCCCAATTCTCATTCAATCTTTCCGAAGATTATGGTACAGAAGTTCGTGCTTTACAGAAGAGAAAAGCCAAGGATGCATACAATGAGCTTCTTGAGGGTATGCTCGGTGCACCCCTGACTATTCTCTTTGCTTCGGACAATGGCAACGCTGAATCTCTATCAAAGAGATTGGGTAACAGAGGTAAAGCTCGTGGCTTGAAGACAATCGTCATGGCTATGGAGGATTATCCCATCGAGGATCTTCCCACTGAAGAAAACATTGTCTTCTTGACGAGTACTGCTGGTCAAGGAGAATTCCCACAGAATGGTCATGCATTCTGGGAAGCCATTAAAGACAACACCGACTTGGATCTTGCATCAGTCAATTACTCTGTATTCGCTCTCGGAGATAGTCATTACTGGCCTCGCAAAGAAGACAAACACTACTATAACAAGCCAGGAAAGGACCTCGATCGCGTCTTGGCAAATCTCGGTGGAAAGCGTCTTGCTGATGTTGGACTGGGTGATGATCAGGATCCAGATGGATACCAAACTGGTTATCAAAACTGGGAATCCCTCATTTGGCAATCTCTCGGAGTCGACAAAGTTGAAGGTCTTGAGCCTGAAGCTCCACCGATCACTAACGAGGACATTAAGATCGAATCCAATTACCTCCGTGGTACCATAGAAGAAGGATTAAAGGACATGTCAACTATGGCTATCTCTGCCGCTGATCAACAATTGACCAAGTTCCACGGTACATATATGCAAGATGACCGTGATCTTCGGGATGAACGCAAGGCACAAGGTCTCGAGCCTGCTTATTCTTTCATGATTCGTTGTAGATTGGCTGGTGGTGTTGCCACTCCAAAGCAATGGATTCAAATGGATGATGTAAGCAACGAATTCGGAAACGAGACCATGAAACTTACCACCCGACAAACCTTCCAATTTCACGGTGTCATTAAAACCAAGCTCAAGGGAGCCATGCGTGGTATCAACAAATCTTTGATGACCACCATCGCTGCTTGTGGTGATGTCAATCGTAACGTCATGTGCAGTAGTTTGCCGACTGGTTCAAAATACCATAAGCAAGTTCATGCCATATCTAAGAAGATTTCTGATCATCTTTTACCATCTACAACTGCTTATCACGAAATTTGGATCAAGGACGAAGATGATAAGAAGGTTCAAGTAGCTGGCGAAGCTGTTCAGGATTACGAGCCTCTCTACGGTCCTACTTATTTGCCAAGAAAGTTTAAGATCACTATTGCCATCTCACCACACAACGATACTGATTTATATGCTCACGATGTTGGTCTTATTGCTATCAAGGGTGAAGATGGTAACTTGGCAGGATTCAATCTTCTCGTTGGTGGTGGTATGGGTGTTACACACAACAACAAGAAAACATACCCTCGAACTGGAAGCAACCTTGGATATGTTTCCAAGGAACAAGCCCACATTGCTTGTGAGAAAGTCATGCTTGTTCAGCGCGATCATGGTGATCGCAAGAACCGAAAACATGCTCGTCTCAAGTACACTGTTGATGATATGGGTGTCGATGTTTTCAAGGGCAAGGTCGAAGAATTATGGGGCCAGAATTTCGAGAATGCTAGGTCATTCAAATTCCAAAGCAATATCGACACATTCGGCTGGGTTAAGGATGAGACCGGATTAAACCACTTCACTCTATTCATCGAAAACGGTCGTATTGAAGACACTGCCGACTTCTCGATGAAGACTGGTCTTCGAGAAGTTGCTAAGGTTCACAAGGGTGAATTCAGATTGACTGGTAATCAACATTTAATCCTCAGCAACGTTGCCGATGAAGACCTTCCAATGATGAAAGAGATGTTAGCCAAGTACAAGCTCGATAATGTATCTTTCTCCGGAATGCGTCTTTCCTCCTCCGCCTGTGTTGCTTTCCCAACATGTGGTCTTGCAATGGCTGAGTCTGAACGTTATCTCCCACAACTAATCACCAAACTCGAAGGCGTCATTGAAGAAAATGGCATGCGTCAAGATTCTATTGTTATGCGTATGACAGGATGTCCCAACGGATGCGCTAGACCTTGGTTAGCAGAGGTTGCCTTCGTGGGTAAAGCCTATGGTGCATATAACATGTATCTTGGAGGTGGATATCACGGTCAACGTCTCAACAAACTCTTCAGAAGCAGTATCAAAGAAGAGGAAATTTTGGAGATTATGAAACCATTATTGAAGAGATACTCGTTGGAGAGAGAGGAGGGCGAGCACTTTGGAGATTTCTGCATCAGAATTGGTATGATTAAAGAGACAACTGAGGGAAAGACTTTTCATGATGATGTGAGTACTTCTGTTCCCTAACACATGACTGAGATTCGTCCTAACGATAATAATAGGTCGCCGAGGAGGAATCTGACGAAGAATGAAGATATGATTGATTGAATAAAATTCCAATAGAATAGTCCTTTCTACACTGCACGTTCGCATGGCGTTTCAATGGGTTTAAAATTACCAAATGATTTCTGTTGCTCTTCTTTTCTTGTTCATATCTTCACAGATATGCTATGAATGTATTTCAAACAAAGTTTGGCATTCAACTGCACATCCGATGGGGTTGCTTGGTTTTCTCAATCTGTACATATTTGAGTCACTGGCAGCATTGTCTTCTTAGATTCAAAATAAAATATACATTACAAAATTCAGGAAGATACTTGACATCTAAATTGTCCTTTCAGTACTTTATGGTTCCGTCACAGTCGAGTACAAGCCAAAGTCAAGGAATTGAACATTAAGTGATTTTTATCATGGCTTGAGATGGGCTTAACCTGAATCTGTAGAATTACCTACTGGTGACATTGATGGACTGAACTTGGCACATTCATGGGTTCGAGCAGAATGAAGGGCCAAATGGATCTCTACATGTCATCTAGTATAATGTAAAGTCGTTTGCTATGGACACTAGATTTTTTCTCGTGTCTGAAATACATGTTGATACTAGGAACTGCTTTCTGTGGCAGCAAGATATGAATTAAAAGTTACTTACTGGAATCGGTGATGCTGGTATAAGTTGTGGCACTTCTATGCAGCTCAGCTTTTGCGATGAAGTAGATTGGGTATGTCATGGTTGAGCAATTTGTGTAAAATTTCAATATGTATCGTGCCTATGGAGTACAATCATCGGTTATTGACTTGAAGAAGATGTGCTAGTCTCTTATAAAGTTTCACAACCAATATCTTCGTTGTTTTTCTCAAGAATCTAATGCAAGATTGCCTAACTTCCGACCTTCATATTTTATTGGGCTCTCTTTCACAAGGGAAGCTCATGTTGTGCCCAGATTAATGTATGAAACAGCGCGAGTATTTTCACGATTACACAACAGAGAGGGGACTAGGTCGCACCTACCATTCCGATATAACTTCTCGCATCGAATGGGATCGCCTCAATCTGATGGGTACATTGAATCTGAATAATAGGCAGGTACGATGGAAGCTAAAAGTCTAGTTTGGTACTCCTTCACTAGAGTCGAGGGTCCTTCTTTGCGATGTTAATTCTTTTTTTTCCTACAACTACCAAAAGTTTCTCGTCGATAACACGTTTTCTTTCCACAAGCTTTCATTTTCTTCGGATCCTTCAATTTCAATTGATGTTCTTGATACACATTGTAAATCGTACATTCTCTGCCATACTATCTTGATAGTTTCATGTCAAAATCTTCCTTCTACTTCATTTTCGCTTTCCATTCGCAAAACCATACAAATTTTATATAGCAATCATTCATTTCATTTAACCATATCCGAATCTCCAGTGTAAAACAGCGAATTATCAAGCCGCACACACAAATAATGGCCACACCCTCTGCACTGGCAGATTCTGCTGGTGATCCTCAGGTCAACCCCGAGAATCCTAATGCAATGGCAGCTGCATATGTTCAACCTCAGCATAAAAAACTTCACGATTCTTCAGTCACTTTTGAGGAATATCATTACTATGCCGGTCTCGCACGCGCAGAAGAGGATGCTAGCACTAACAATGATATTGGCGATACTACTTTGTTTTCTCTTGTTGTTCCGCCCAAGAACTTGAAGGGACAAGCTCCGATCAATTCTGCACCTGTGGCGGAGAAGTCGAATGAGGTAAATGCCGAGAATGGAGCTGAAAATCTAGCTACTGAGAGAAATGTACATGATATGTCCCATGGTGATCGCTCGACGATTACGAGTGATGAGTGGACAAATGCTATTAGGGCTTTGAGAACGGCTACTTGGTCTTCAATTTTTTATCTGATTACCACAGATATTTTGGGTCCTTTTGGTGTTCCGTAAGTGATTGAATGGCTGCTCTTTTGATGAACAATCAGCTAATACTTTAATTACTAGGTTTGCCTTAGGAACTCTAGGCTGGGGACCTGGTATCGCACTTTATACTGTATTTGGAGGATTGGCTGTGTAGTAAGATATGTTTGATATCTGTACTTGGACCACACACTAACAAATACTAGTGGTGGATTCCTTTTATACTACTTGTTCCTCGGACTCGATTCCCATCAATATCCATTGAGAACGTATGGAGATATAGCTTTCCGAGTTTATGGAGCACCTGTTCGACATGCAGTCAACATCCTTCAATCTATCCAACTGCTCTTCAATGTCGGAGTGATTGTTGTTGGCAATGGGCAGGTGAGAATTTCTTCACTTGATGGACTTTCTACCATTTTTTCAAGTCTTTCAGTATTCTAACTCAATTATAGGCACTTTCTCAGGTCTCGAAGTTCAAACTATGTTACGCAGTCTGCTGTCTTGTATTCGCGCTTGCTGGCTTCTTCCTTGGTCAAGTCCGCACTCTACAGAAGTTTGGTTGGTTAGCCAATGCCGCCATCTGGATGAACGTTTTCATCATTGTGTGTTCAATGGTGTCATTTCACATAGTGCGCCAAATTACTTGGCGGTAGATGCTGCTGCTGGAACTGCACTTGGTGGTGCACTCGTCACCCCAGATGATGCTGGTAACTTTCCACCCGTCGCAACATTTGGTAATCTCCCTCCTTCAACAGCTGGTTTTACTGGTGCCGTGAATGGACTCATGCAAGCCGTTTATGCATATGGAGGAGCTATGTTATTCACAGAATTCATTTCGGAGATGCGCAAGCCCCGTGACTTTTGGAAGGGTATGATTTGTGCTCTAGCATTCATCTATATTCTGTACATGATCTACGGATGCTTCATCTATGGCTATCAAGGTCAATATGCTGTCAATCCTTCCTTTCAAGGTGTATCCCCCTATGCGTGGCAAACTGTCAACAACATTATTGCGTTCATGTCAGCTCTTATTGCAGCTGGCTTATACGGTAATATCGGTATTAAAGTCCTATATAATAACGTACTGATGGATTTCTTTGGTGCACCACCTCTCAGCTCACATAGAGGGAAATTATTTTGGATGAGCATTGTTCCAGTTTATTGGTCAATCGCTTATATTGTTTCTGCCGCCATACCAAATTTCTTCGGTCTCTCGTCTCTTGTCGCAGCCCTCTGTATTCTACAATTCACCTACACATTTCCGCCTTTCCTCTACTTAGGCTACTGCATCCGAGTTGATGCGACTCTCGACACCGAAGGCTTCAATCCCACCACCGGTCAAGTAACTCTTACAGACACTGGGTTTAAAAGAATCCTGCGTGGTTTCAAAAAGAGATTTATCTTGAACATCTGGAATATCACTTACTTCTGTGGTGCATTGTTGACAGCTGCTTTGGGCGCGTATAGTGCCATTGAAGCATTGATTACGGCCTTCAAGGAGCCTAAAATCACGGCTTTTACGTGCAGAAGCCCAGTGAATGCTGGATAGGGGAAGTCGAAGCAACGAGAATCTGATCCCTTTTGAAGATTGAGAAGTCCGAATGCCGAATTATGCTGGGGCATTATGCAACATATGAAGTGATTCAAAGGATGCGAGGAAATCGAAATTCCACCCAGCTAAACTAAGAGACGTATTTTGGGGTAGTTTTGGTCCGCTATTTGTAGTATTACGGGTGAGGGGGATTATTAATTATGTATGAGAAATATGTTACATATTGCTGGACAAGCTTGGACAAAATTTCAAAGGAATATCTATATACTTCACAAGATATTGTATTCGCTTAACTGTACAATATCAAAGGAAAATGATGGGGAGGTTGATATTAATGCACTTGTATCAAAATATCTTAGCTACATAAATAATTAAATTTGGACATTTTAAACAAGTATGATAGATATTCTTGAGACTTGCAAATGAAATAGGTAAATGTAAATCATACAGACGATTATAGGAATACAAGGCATAGTGATGACGAACGGGAAGAATGTGAACTTCAAGGGTGTTTAAAATCGTGAGCAACAGCTAGTGATATGTACCACTTTCTAAATGTAGGTAGATAGGAGTGTGCTAGTAATAGCAGTAGTAATAAATACCTAGCTCGCATTCGAGATTCTAGATTTTAGTCTAGCTGCCTCGCTCCGCATGGTGGGTAGTAGAGGTAGGTGGAGATTTGGATGTGATATGATGTGTGTGTGATAATATGATATGATAGATGGATTTTGGTGAGATGGGGAGATGGGGAGAGAGGGGATCCTTTGGATTGGATTGGATTGTATGGTTACTTATTCTTGGGAGAGGGAGGGAGGGAAAGGTGGAAAGGTGGAAAGGTGGGAGGGAGGATATGGGATATGGAGGATATGGAGGATATGGAGGATATGGAGGATATGGAGGATATGGAGGATATGGAGGATATGGAGGATATGGAGGATATGAAGGGGGATATAGAGATATATTTTTGAAGGGATGAGGGGAAGATATTATAAGGAGTGCGAGGTATATTCTTATGTGATGTGATATGCGTGTATTTGTTATGATATAGTAAAGTGACATTAATCTATTTTGGTATATTGAGATGTATGTATGTATGTATTTATCAGATTGAGTTGAAAAGGAAGAAGATTTTCTATCTTTTTTTGTTTTTTTCTTCTTTTTTTCAAAGACATGAGGTAATAGGAGTAATGAAATAGTATCTCTAATCTTGCGTTTGCTTGAAACATTGTTGTTACATTGTACACATGAGATTGAATATATTTACGCTCAAAATTGCGTTGGGTGAATACGATATTGGGTTTAATACATGTGATATGTTGTTATTTCTACTTATTTACCTACTTATTTACTACATTTCACCCTCACGCCTTCCCAGCAGCAACCTCCTTATGGCCCTTCACCAACCCCTCTCTCTGAGCCTCCTGATCCACAATAAACGGAATCTCCTCTTTCAAGCTTCTCCCGGTAGGATTCCAGCCGAGATACTTCCGCGCTCTCTTGGCGAAACCCTTGGAATTCAATCCCCAGGAAATCGCTTCGAATCCCGCCAACTCCTTCGCTTCATCCACATCCATCGCGGCGACTTCTTTCGTCTTGATGAGTCCCTTGGCGAATGCGACCTCGCCGACTTGTTGGGAGATTTCGCCCCAGACGTGGTGACCGTTTTCGGCGAGGAAGTATCCTTTCTCGTTCCAGAGTTCCACGTCTTCGGAAGATTGGGAGTCGGGGTCTGTGCGCTCGGCGAGCAGGAGGAAGAGATTGCTGAGATCGTGCACGTGCACGTTATCCCACTCGGTGAGACCCTTGCCGAGTTGGGGGGCCTGGCCCTTTTGGAGGGTGATGCGGACGAGGTTGTAGACTTGTCTGCTGCGCTGGTTGCCGGGGCCGCGGCCGGGGCCGTAGATGGTGGGGGGACAGACGATGGCGGTTTTCACCGAGGGGGAGCCCGCGGAGAGGACGAGCTTGTCGATATCGCGGTGGAAGGCGGTGTCCGGGAGACTGGTGAGTTGAGAGACGCCTTCGAGATCGTTGTAGGGGGGTTGGGAGGGGGCTTCGCCGTAGGTTTGCGTTTCCATGTCTTTCCAGCAGAGGATGCCGGTGCCGGAGAGGTGGAGCCAGTAGCCTGGGTTTGAGGGGGAGTGACCTTTTGCGAGGCCGGTGGCGATGGCTTTTGCGGCTATTTCGTGGTCGGAAGAGTCGGCTGTGTCTGTTTGTGTGGGATTTTGTTAGTGGTTTTTTGGATTCTGTTTTTTGTAGATGGGATGGGATGGGATGGAATAGGATAGTACGGGGGTCTGGTTCCAATCCATATCATATAGAATAGCTAGGACAGAATAGAATATAAAGGGACAAAAAAACATACGTAAAACAATATCTGCCTTTGCAGCTTCCTCTTCAATAATTGATGCATCTTCCAAAGTACCATAGACTAAATGAACTTTTGGGAAGGCGGCGGCGACAGGAGCACCTCGATCAGAGTTGCGGACGAGAGCTGTGAATTCCCAATCTGGGTGGGCATTGTAGAGTGTGTAGAGGGCATCACCTCCAGTGTATCCTGTGGTTCCTGTGCTTTTGAGGGGTAAGTTTGGGGGGTTTTTTTTGGTGGTTATGGTAGTGTTGGTAGTGGGGTGGACGAGATGGGATGGGTAACTTACATGAATATTTTGTGCGCCATTGTTTCTATATTGTAGATTTGCTGTGGTATTATTTCGTTGGATGATAAATAAGAGGTTCAATGTAATTGATATAAAGGTAAGAAATCAAACAGAACAGAAATATCAGAAGAGTAACTGGGGAATGTATAAATATTGAACTCTTCGGTCCCGTCATTGAAAATATTATGGGGTCGTAATGACGTAAGATACTTTTGATATTTATAAGCAAGCAAAGCAATCGAGGGGTAAATATTGAAAATGTCCATGTTTTGTCGATGTTTTCGATGTTTTCGATGTTTTCGATGTTTTCTTCTTAAGAATTTACCCATCGAATTTGATTAGCCAGGTATGAAGAGTGATTGTATGTCAGTTGTATGCAATCTGATAGTACTACTACCAGTTTTACTACTACCAGCTTTACTACTACCAGCTTTAAACATAAGAGAGGTGTTGACCTTTCCTTCTTAACTTCTACCTCTCTTCATTTATTTTTACTAATGGATGAATGTTCTCACACATCTTGTTTAGAGAAGCAATTTCGTTGATCTGGTTTGATCATTGCATACCTAGGTGTACTTTGCCTACTCTTAGTTGCAATGTTGATTAAATCTTACGCTCGTAGATATCATTGTGGTGTATGGCAGGATTTCAACTTGAGATCCTTGAGATAAGTAGAGGTGGCGTTTGGATAGATGTCGAGTTTCTAGAACCGATTAAAGGTACCAGAAGAAAAGATAGATAGATACCTGACCTTGACTTGAATATCTCAGATCAAGTACTTGTGAAAGTATCATCTGAATAGATACCTTGAGTACTTTGAGATAACTAAAGATACTGTTTGATAGATATCCTGAGTATCTCTAATTAAGTAAAGATATTAGAAGAATAGATAGATACCTTGACTTGAGTACTTTAAAATGGCTAAAGAAAGTATTTGATTAGATACCTCAAGTACCTCAAGTACCTCAAAACAACTCAAGGTATTATTTCAATAGATGCTTCAAACCCAGATAGCTACATCTTACAGAGCTAAATCTATTTGTACTTTCCCATCCATACCAGGGATCCCTCTTGATCTTCATTCGTGTACCTGTCAGCATGTTCTTGGTATGTACTATGCATGTATGTATGGTATATGGACCGGCTCGACCGGATACATTTATTCACTGCTCTGCGGAATTTCGGATGAGGAAAAACAGTCCGTCAATGGTATGGATCTTGCAATATGGGGATATTTTTATTCCAACAAGATGACTGGAGAGTGAGGGTCAATATAAAGGTCAATACAATCCTGACTCGAATCCACAAAATCCTAATTACCCCAGTTACTCAGTATAGTTAGTGTAATTAACCTTAATATTTGGGTCAGGAGTGAGGAGTGAGGAGTGAGGAGTGAGGAGGATGAGGAGTATGAAGGTATAAAGAGTCACTAGCTTGAGGTATCAGAACTCATTACTCAGAAATTAGAATTGAGATGGAATCACGGACGATTCGATATGATCCTCGAATATGCTACACATGGTAATCCAGTCTAGATAGGTAGAGTGAATGGAAAGACAGCTCCTCGATGAACAAAAGCGATCAATCATTAAACCCTTCGAGCTATAAATTGTTTGTGTTAAGGTTACCTTTGATTAGGTAATGTTGTATTGTACTCTCCAAGGTTGTTTGACGGTTTGACGGTTTGACGGTTTCACGGTTTCACTGACCACGACAGAAATAAGAAGCTCATCGAACCTCTCTCTCTCACTTCCTTCCCTCTCTCCTTCTCCTTGGCAAAATGGCGGTGGCGAAGCGTGGATTGCATGCATTGCTTCCTACTACGAGGTCAGAATCAATGCGATAAGGTCTGGCCGTGAAGAGAGAGAGAGAGAGAGAGAGAGAGAGAGAGAGAGAGAGAGAGAGAGAGAGTGTGTGTGTGTGTATGTGAGTGAGTGAGTGAGTGAGAGATTGAAAGCAAATTGAAGCTTCTCATCCTTTTGTGTATACCTTCCTTCCTAGTATCATTGGTTGGTGAACAATCATTTTGATTCTTGTTTCAGACTTTGGATTTACTTCTAAATTCATTCTTATACTGAAATTGATTTGATGTCACTCGATACTCGATACTCGATACTCGATACTCGATTGCTTGGTAGTTGAACACCTCAACCCTCCAACATCTACTCGGCATCTACGGGATACACAAACCTGTGATATGAATCTTCAACCCCTTCCCCCTTCCCCCTTCCTTCTTCTACTCACTGACCAATCAAATCAATCCAGGAACCAACTTCATCCTCGGCCGGGGGTAAATGATACAAACAGATCTTTCTCTCTTGGCTCCTTTTCACGGTCCGACTCGCTCGCACGATACAAACTTTATTAGAAGCAATCAAAAGCAATCCACCCCCAATCAATCCAACTTCTGCGAGTCAAACGGACTCTCCTACTTAACCTTTCATCAGGACAAACCCAACTTCACCAACCTATCAATCAACCACTACCGCCATCTATTAATAAGATGTAAGATGTAAGATGTAAGATGTAACATGTGAGATGTAACATGACTGCGGAACATTCATTGCCTAGGTCGCTGTCTACCTACCTGGTTAATTTGACCGTACTCATAACCATCTAATGTGCATCCATCTTCCCTTCCTTGTTTTATGTTTCAACCTCCCCTCCCCTTCTCTTCCTCCCCCTCCCCGCCCCCGGATAATTATCCTGACACAACATAATCCACAATCTTCATCACCCACCCCATCCTTCATAGGTAAATGATTCTCAATTCAGAAATAAATCATCATCAGGCAAGGATTCATAAATATAAGCTTAAATTCTCATAACCATCTTTCCATCTTTTGACTCACATTTTTCTTATTTTTGATCATTTTTAGGTAAATATATTCCGTAACATAACCAGCAATCAATCAAAATATCCACACCACACCACACCACACCACACACCACAACCTCAACCTCACCCATATGATTACCCAAGTAATCACATCATTCACCAATTCTGAGTTCCTTATTGCCAAGTGACTGATTCCCCGCCCTTCATCTATTAAACATTCATTCACATACATAAAAGGTACATAAGTAGTCAGTCATTCATAAATCTTTCCCTCAAGATGGGGGTATTACTCAATCTTCTACTTTATCAATTTTCTTTTCTTTCGACCTCTTCTTCTCCTTTTTCTTCTCCTTTCTCTTCTGTTTTCTCTTCTTCCATTGCTTCCCTCTTCTTCTTCAGTACACATTGCCTGAAACAAACTTACACATATTTCATCATGCGTTTCCATCCCAGAGATGTCTTTGTTAATGGTACTATTACCGCAAATCTCTTCGTTTCCTCATACATTGGTACCATCAGTACCTTACAATTATCGAAATCTTTAAATGGTTCATATGCTCTCAATACCTTGTCCGTCAATAATGTCACAACAGATAATCCTTCGTGGTTACATAAAGATCCCAAAAATGGCATCTTGTATTGTTTAAACGAAGGTTTAACCTTCAGCAATGGAAGTATCTCCAGCTTCAGCATTGCTGCTGATGGTACCTTGAGTTTATTGGGCAATGGTTTGACCATCAGTGGTCCGGTTAGTTCGGTTCTTTTCAATGAAGGAAAAGCCATGGCGGCTGCTCATTAGTAGGTGTTATATTTATATTCCCATTCAGATTTTTCTCCCATAGATATCAACACATCAAACTAACAAACAACAGCAATGGTGCCTCTCTCACCACCCACAATATCCAAGCAGATGGAACTCTCTCCCCCCTCCAAACCATCACCTTCACCATGCCCGGCCCGGGACCCGATCCCCTCAAGAGACAACTCACCCCGCATCCCCACGAAGCACTCCTGGACCCAACCGAGAAATACATCATCGTCCCAGATCTCGGCGCCGATCTCGTCCGCGTCTTCTCCATCGACCCCGCTACCGCTCTCCTAACAGAACTCACTCCCTACACGGCTCCTCCGGCCAGTGGTCCCCGTCACGGTGTCTTTCACGTGACGGATTGTGGTGACACTTACTTCTATCTGGTCTCGGAATTGGCCAATACGGTGTCGAGTTTCAAGGTGACATATGGAGAGGGCTCCGAGGGATTGACTTTTACCAATATTGATAGCCATGGTATTTATGGTGATCAGAAGACACCTGAGGGAGCTGCCGCTGCGGAATGTCTTTTGACTGTAAGTTTCTTCAAGTTTTTATCATCTTTTATGTAAAGAGATAAAGATATCCTGTAAAATTCTGAGTACACACTAACGTCCCTAGCCCGACGGAAAACATATCCTCACCTCCTCCCGCAACGCCACCATTCTCTCTCTCCCCCAACCCCCCACCCACCCTCTCAACAGCACCGCTCTCCCCTCCGACACCCTCCAAACCTGGAGTATCAACACCGCCTCCAATGGTACTTATGGCGGTCTCTCTTTCTCGCAACTCTCTCCCTCGGGTGGCATCTACCCGCGTCAAATGTCGATGAATAAAGCTGGAACGCTTGTAGCGGTCGCCCTTCAACAAAGCGCGAGAGTGGTAATTGTTAAGCGTGATGCGAAGACGGGATTGTTTTGAGATTTTGTGGCGGATGTGCAAGTAGGTGATTTTGAGGGGGTAGCAGGTTTAAATGGCCAGGTCACGAGTGTAATTTGGGATGAGGTAGAGGAGACTTTTTAGGTTGGGGTTTGGGTTCCGGATGGGTTGGGTGGGGAGGAGGATTGAGAAGGGAAATGGGAGTCGGATGATGTGATATTCATACCGGTTTTTGAATATTCATCATTACTTCGTACTACTCCTATCACGGAGATGAAGAGAGAGCAGAGGAAGTTCACTTCGTTTATCGATGATATCATATCATATCACATCATACAACCCATCAACTTTAGCGACGAAACATCCACGAATAAACGAGTAGCGATACCCATTCATCCATGTACACATACATCATACATCATATATCATATATCTATTCAGTTTTCGAGTGAGCTATGAGTTTCCCTAGATACTTAGATACCTAGATACATACATTCAGATATTCAAATTATCAGACTAGAATAAATTAAATCAAATCAAATAAATCGTTGTCTTCTTGAATATTTGGAGGGAGTATAGTGAGTGACTAACCGTACAAATAATTTCACTTGATATCTTAATATCTTTGCTTTACTTTATTTCTCTATTTCTCTATTTCTCTATTTCTCTACTTCTTCTCTCTATATCAAATCATATCATATCATATCAAATCAAATCACACACCAATCTCTAAAACGCATAATTAGTAACGAGTCAGTCTTGTGCATCGTGATATAAGATTCATATTCATACTCATACTCATACTCATACTCATACTCATACTCATACTCATACTCAAATTCAAAATAGCTAATATTTCCAACATCTGTATATAGGTACCTACTAGGTATTTACCTAGATAAACAACCCATCTAACGATACTTGCATGGGGAAAAAAAAAACGAAACTAGAAACCGGAAATCGGAAACTAGAATCAGAAAAATGAATAGAAAAAAAAAATAGAAGAGAAGAACAACAGAAATACAGATAAGAGATAAAAACACAAAGTGGAAGTGAGTAAGAAAATGAAACGAATGTTAGGTCATAGGGGACAAATATTGATAACTAGGTAAGATTACCTAGGTAGGTAATATACATACATACAAGCAAAAAGTATGGGGCAAGGGGAAAGAAATCACAAGTAAAAGTAAAAGTAAGAGTAAAAGGAGTAGAAGCAAGCAAGCAAAGGTAGAAACTAAGATAGGAGAATATTCAAAGGGTTATTCTAATTCGAGGTGGTTAATCCTTGATTGGATTTGGAATATATCGGGTACTGAGATCTGGAGGAGGAGAAGGAGAAGGAGGAGGAGAAGGAGAGGAAAAGGAGGAGGAAGAATCCTTTCTTGTAAAGAACAAGAACGAAAAATAGGTGTGGTAATTTCTTTCTAATGTCTACAAGTCACCAAATACCTACCTATCTACACAGGCCACCAACCAACCAAACTCCACCAATTCAATTCATCTCATTTTAATTCATCTCAACTTAATCCACATAAAAAACTTCCAATATCAATTATTCTAGAATATAGTCTTTTTCCTCCCCTCCATTTTCCCATTCTTCCTTATAACGCTTTTAGAATTATTCTAGCTAATCAGTACCCGTACTGCGTGAAGAGAAATTCGGATCCATCCTCCAACTATCCTATCCTATAATACAAATCAAATCCACTTCCTGCCATCCTTTCCAAGTACCCCTTCCCTAGTAATCTCTCGGTAGACGAATTTACCAATTCATCAAATCTGTTTAAGCATTAGCCATGAAAATCATTCACTCCCCACTATCTCTATCTCAATCAAAACATACCTCTTCCGAAAAGTGTTCTCTTCGCCCAATCCTTCGCCAACAAACATCTCGTTCTAAAGCTCACTCTCTGTGCAAAATAGACACTTCTCCAAGCATATACCGCCCAGAGTCCTCCCGCAAAACTCCATCCTCCTCCAAGATCAAAGACGGCCGAATTACCAACATAAGCCAAACTACCCAAGTGATGATATTCAAACGCTTTATAGACAGCTTCATCCAGATCTCCATCACGCATATCATTAACTCTCATTCCTGGTTCTGCTCTTGCCATTTTATTGAATTTGTGTCCTAGATATTGACCTTGTTGATGAGCTCTTTGGGCAGTGGCAGGAAGCGATGTAAGTTTGCTATCGATTTGCATGATGAGTGCTCTTAATTCGCCAAAATCGAGAGTACCGGATTGATCTTTATCGAACTCTTGGAAAAGTTTATCCACACGTTTGAGATGATCTGCAGCTTGAGGAAATCTCTTCCGGACTCTTTGTGCAACGTCTCGCCAATCGCGGAATGTGAGTTGGACTTTCTCAGGATCTTGACCTTTTTCCCATGCGAGAGTTCGGAGGAAAGTAACCAAGTGATCAGCAACGTTGTTTTGAACGGTTGCGCAGTCACCAATTGCATAGACGTCTCCTAATGGTGTACCATTTAGACGAAGATGGGTATCGGTCTCTAAAGCATGACGATTGGTTTGAGAGGAGCCAAGTGCTGCAGCGATTCTTTGACAGAATTGGGTTTGAGAAACACCTGTGGACCAAAGACAAAATCCCATGGGTAGTTCCTTAATGACTGATTCACCATTCTCTCCTTTTTGCGTAAAGAGAATTTTATCTGGTCTGACTTCCTGAACTCGAGAATTGGTAAGGATATCCACCTGATCACGAGCGAATCTTTCCTCGGCGTATTTGGATACTGCTTCATCATATGTATTCAGAATATGTCCTCGACTTTGAATAACATGGACGGAGATCTCATTCCTAAGAATACGAGGAAAGTGTGCTGTAAGATCTTCATTCAAAAGATCGAATAATTCGGCAGCAAATTCTACTCCAGTAGGACCACCTCCACTAACAACAAAAGAAAGCAATCTCTTTCGTTCCTCATCAGTTGTTGTTGGTAAGCATGCGTATTCTAAATTGGTCAAAATCGAATTTCGGATAGTTTGAGCATCATCAATATCCTTCAAGAAATGACAATTTTCCAATCCCTTTACTCCGTGAGGATTTGTTGTTGATCCAACCCCAATAACCAATTTGTCATATGGTAGATAGAATCGAACTTCTTTACCATCTGGACTTTTCCCAGCCAATTCTACCAACTTCTCCGAAAACTCAATGTCTTCTGCCGTAGCTCTGATGAAATGACCTTTAACTCTTGTAATAATTCGTCGAATTGGTTCCACCAAAGATCGAAATTCCAATGTGCCTACCGTTGCAGAAGGTAACATAGGTGTGAAGAGGAAATAATTCGTGGGCGAAACTAAAGTAATATGATAGTCGTCTGGATTCAAAGTCTTCAACAACGCAACGCTTCCCCATCCACCTCCAAGAATGACCAATTTTGGCTTATCTTTCTGCTTTTGCATCTCCTCAGAATCATCATCGTCAATCTGTACTTCAGCAATGGGTAGATTCTTCGGACCTCCCAATCGTGGAGACAGAGCAAGCTCTGAGATTGAGATATCCGAATAAGATAAATCTTCACGATATGTCGTAGCATCATAGACGAAGAAACCAATAACGCCGACTCCCAAGATTATTAATGAATCTCCCAGCAAAGCCGCAGATCGATATAGAAAGTTTAAAGCTTTTGACCGTCGCTGTGGTAAAGGTTTACCGGATACAAATCGAACATTTCGTGTTATGGGGAGTGTGCCCCATTTCGCCTGGTTTGTGATAGCTGTTAGAGGTCTTTTTGAACCCGTGGAAAACTTTTGACCCGGCAGAGAACTGAAGGATAGAGCAGATCGGCCGAAAGAAGAATATGGCGATCTGCGAAGTAATAAAGAATGATTGCTGCCAATTCTCGCAAGAGATGAGGCAGGTTGACGTAGGAGCATACTTGTGTATGCCATTAAACTTGCTGGTGACACTTTCTTTACTCATTTTACTCAATTAAAATCTGAAGCTCATAACTCGAATGAACATTAAGAAAGTAATGAATTAACAATTTGATTTAAGAATTATTCAAGGTAAGTCGGTCTCGAGGCAAAAAGAAGGTATTCGTATTAATGAATTTCTAGGTATATGAAGCTTTTGCCAAGTTGTAGGGGAACGAGATTCTGGGCTTCTCTTTTTCTCTGACGTACTCATTTCACTTCTCCCCACCATCACCCACCACCCTCCGTCCGTCCCTCCCGCTCACGGATATTTCGGAGGATGGTCCCCACTAGATCCCATAAAGATGGACGAATTTTTCTTGTTATACTTCGAGTGTAGAATGTGCAAGTGGTAGTAGGTACCGATGATTATGAAAGATCAAAAGCGGTTCTTTATTTTACATTCAAGGGCTTCTGAATCGGGGAATGTCTATTGTAGGTTGGCATTGCTTCTATCAATGAATGAATGATCGAGATACGCAAATTGGAAATTGCACAAAGTTTACATGAAGCATTATATATATGCATAGTGAGTTATCAAATGACCTTTATATTAATTGAATCGGGTATCCGGATTCCTTATGTGCTAATAAAAAATGATTATTCCTACCGTTGAACACCAATTCCATCCTATGATGTTTGTGAAGAAGTTCTACCTGAAACAACTTCGAAAAGGGTATAATAATGTTGGCATGAACCCAAACGCCAAATATAACCAATTCAATACCCCGCTCATGTCATCATCATTGCTTCATTCATTGTTTGTTGTGCATGGGATCCATCACCATGTATATTATCACGATCACGGTTATCATTATCGAGACCCAGCTCGATCAGAGGTGGTATTTCCTTTTTCGCATCCCGTGCCGTGTTCTCAGCCCAGGCACGTAGACGGACAAGATCTCTAATGGCCGCATCTCGACGTTTATTTTGAGATTGTAGTATAGCTTTGTTGACTTTATCTGCGACGGACCTTCGAAGGTCAGGGTGTATTAATGTGGCTTGTTTTGGCTCCAGGTTATCTGGCTGAAAGACTAGTAGAGCCATTGTCCTTTCAAGGTCTTCTAAAAAGTCTGGATTGGTTGCAGCTCGAGGTGCAAGTTGATTTCTGGCAAAGTTTATGACAGGGGCGACATCACTGCCCGAAGTCCGTATGAGCTCAACCAGTTGTAGTCGCAAGAGTGAAAAATGGAGAGCTGGATTATTTTCGAGAACCTTTGGGTAATGTTAGATAACATTCAATAAGCATATGATGAAGAATGATGGTTGGGTGAAAAGTTGCTCATACTGAGGACTGAAGTATGGTATTGTATCTCATCAACGACCCGAAGGCTATATGAGTGGTGCATGAACTTGTTTAATCATAGCAAGGAAATGATGAGGGAAAATGTGGATAGCACTAACCTGAGGATTCAACTCATTTACTGCATCGATAGCATCTTGTATGCTTCCCAGATGTATGGAATGCTGAATAGCTTGACGAGCTTTGACAAACTCTTCTGCTTGTTGTGGCTTAAGATTCGCCTCTTTAGAGAACCTTGCAGCTGCATATGGATAACCTTCGGTTGTAAGATAATCTAATATCAAAGCATTGATGTCACTATTAATGAATATAAATGTTAGCTTGGTTGCATATCATCAATTCATATCAGGCTGGGCGACAGCCAAATTGGTAAGAGTGGCAGTATATCAGTTAACTACTAATTTGTTCTCCGCATGCGTAATTTTTAGGAGAGATTCCCAGTTGATGATAGTCTTCATATAAAGTTTGCCAGTGATGGAGCTTCAATGAAGCAACGAGTTATGAAGAAAAAAGTATTGCCTACCTCTTCATTGGTTTCTCATTGTCGACATGCTTTTCGAATGCAGTATGTGAAAGCGAATTCTCAAATGTGTTAAGTCTTGAGGGTGTTGCGGTAGCTGTTGAAGAGGCCTATAGTTTGAATCAAGTCAGCTACTGGTTGATATCCACAAAGCTATCACGAGTACTTGTTTACGTACCATTCTTACAACATAAAAAATTATCTGCTGTCCATAAAGAGGTAAAAAACAATTGTAAGTGGCCTTGAAGTGTCCAGCACTGATACAATTATTATAAGTTGTTATTGGTGTGAATAAAGAAAATATGATGGTTGGTAAAAAGAAAAAGAGGTTATTGGAAGAATGGAAAGGAAAGGAAAGCTTTGATTTGAGATTTCAAGTAGAAGTAGAAGCTTGCTTCAGAGTCTAAACCTTTATGGGCTAAGTATCAGTCTACCTTACGTAATACAACACGTGATCTATAAAAAAGGCGACCGCAACCCCCCCTGTGCAAAAACCGTAATTATTCAAAGTGTCCACGTGTACATAGGTAGAATTGCTTCTGTATATATTGTGCTGCTGTACTCGAATTGCTCACCTAGTCTCATATTCTTTTTCCTTATTAACATGGATTGCTGAAGTCTCCAGATACCCAAAACTCCATAACATAATCAGCAATTTTTCCCAACTTTCACAATGGCTTTATGTGTTAAAGAACAAGCTCACTACTCTCCTCCATGGGCTGGAGTCAGTATCATAGGTATAGCTGGAAGTTCTGGATCGGGAAAATCTACTTTGTCTCATGCCATTATCTCTCAAATGAACTTGCCATGGGTTTGCATTCTCAGCATGGTAATTCAGTTTTTCCTCATTCCCATATCAATCGACCCATTAATGATTATGAAAAAAGGATTCGTTTTATAAGTCTTTAGACGCGGAAGGATCACGAAAAGCGTTTTTGAACGAATATGACTTTGATTCACCGGATGCAATAGATTTCGACAGACTAGTCGAAATATTGCAAGACCTGAAAGCAGGGTAAGTGTTATCTAAGCTGCTACATTCGGAGAGGAGCGAATTATATGTATACTTTCTACTGTATACTTTCTACTGTATACATTATCATATAATTAATTCTGTTGTTTAGAAAGAGAGCAGAGATTCCGATCTATTCGTTCTCAAAGCATGCTCGAGAGAAGGAGACTACATCAATCTATTCACCACATGTACTCATATTGGAGGGCATTTTTGCATTATACGATCCTCGAGTCCTTGAATTGCTAGATATGAAGGTGATTTTCTCCTTCAGTTCAGAGAAGCGGTTAAATTTAATGAGGACTAACTTGTCTTAGGTATTCTGTCAAGCAGATGGAGATACCTGTTTATCCCGGCGAAGTATGAATCCTCCTCTGTATCAAAAATGCATTTCAAGCAGCTATATGATAAGACCTAATTGCTTAATTATGACTTATCTGATTTGATTTTCTAGTCCTTAGAGATGTCGCAGATAGAGGTAGAGATATTTAAGGTGTTATAAAGCAATGGTTTGGGTTTGTGAAGCCAAACTTTCAACGATATGTAGAGCCTCAGGGAGAAATTGCCGGTAAGATCTGACATAATGTACCACAAGATGAGCTTTAACTTTGATGTGCGGCTTCATCATGTTTCACGACAGATGCCTAATCTTTTGACCAGATATCATTGTGCCACGAGGTGTAGAAAATCGAGTTGCTATCAGTAAGTTCCACTTTCACTGCATGAATGCTGTACTGTATTAATTTCCAATAGATATGGTCGTACAATACATCCAACGAACATTAAAGGAAAAATCAATAGCACATATTATGGTTTTAAAGAAATTGGGTCTGGGTGCTGAGGATGAGCCTCTATCTAAATCAGTTCTTCTTTTGGAGCAAACACCTCAATTCAAGGGGATGAATACCATCATCCAAGATGTAGGAACTCCAGCAGAAGAATTTGTTTTCTACTTTGACCGGATTGCTACTTTACTCGTTGAACAGTATGTTATCATTGTATTGTTTCATGATGTTGATTTTTTTTGGTATCATTTCTAACAGATTGCAGTGCTATGAACAATATATTCTTTACAGAAAAAACTGTTGAGACACCAATCGGTAACAAGTACCAAGGTTTGATAGCTACGGGCGAAGTTAGTGCAGTTGTTGTCCTTTGGGCCGGAGGTGCTCTGGAAACTGGCTTAAAGCGGTTCATCCCGGATTGCAAGACTGGAAGGCTACTGATTCAATCGAATATCCGAACGGGTGAACCAGAATTACATTTCTTAAATTTACCGGACAATATCAACAAACATGACAGTGTTTTGTTACTTGATCCACAAATGTCAAGTGGGGGAGCTGCTCTTATGTCGGTCCAAATTCTTGTCGATCATGGAGTACCACCCGAGAAGATTGTATTTGTGACTTACACTGCAGGGAAAATGGGATTGAACCGACTTACAAAGGTCTTCCCTGAGGTTAAAGTTGTGGTATGCACGATAATACAGGACTACGAGGAGAGGTGGATCGAGAAGAGGTATTTTGGATGTTGATCATAACGAGATGGTTCGTCATAGCCTGGTCTGATGGATAGATCAGCGACTCACTAGTAAGTAGTATATATATATTCATGATATGATATTGATCCAAGACTTTAGTTCTGACCTGTTGATTAGATAGACCAATAGCATACTACTATCAAATATTTCACTACCAATCCAAACAAAGTTTCAGGTACCAAGTAGACGTCGGTACTCGAACAAAGTTTATTTTCTAACGGTTTTGGTTTTGAGACTGGTACATAGTTTACCCTTTCTTGATATTTAAAACCCCACAATATCTACTTTAGCGATATTTTGGAGTCTAGATAACTGGTGAACGAAGTGAATTAAATAGTAAACACTGTCGGGTCCTTCCATTGACCAATTTCTCTTCCTTTCTATTACATTCTGCTATATTTACTATGAATCATCATACAGTCTTGGTACACCACCAAGACTTTCCTTTCCGCATGTTCAACTCTAAAATATACCAATGGCTAGGATTTCATCATCACTAGGTATCTATTCTTTGAGCTATAGTGTGAATTCTATGACACTATCTATTTCCTCAAACCTCATTGCAGTTCCCGATTCTTTCCTCTCTTTTGCTTTCTAGAAATATGGGTTTGTATTCTATCACCCAAATCATTGATACAACTTGAAGAAGGGGGTTCGGTAGTGCGAACTACAGTTCAACAGTCAAAAGCTTTGGAAGATTCAAACGCTTTTGATGATTGGAACTATTTCAGTTGTCAAAGTCATCCAAACATTGAAATTATTTTAGACATTGAAGTTATGTTAGATATCGGAATTCTCACAATTTTTGAACCTGTTTGAAACCATAACTGATAAGAGTATTCTTAGAATACTGAAATTGTGACACGGAATTGGGTGACACTATAGACTATTGGGAATATGGTTTCGAAGGGGTTGCTATGCTTTTGAGCTTTTGTTTCCTCACGCATAGTAATATCAACCTTGATGTCTAGATCCACCCGAGGGTCAATTGAACAAACCACATATTAGTCTCTCAAATTTCTTCTTGGTATCTTATAATTGACGTATATTGTGTCCTAGTCTGAGGAAATCAAGAAAATGGTTGCTTGCAAAGTTACTAGTAAATCACATTTGATCACCAGTGGAATTCTTTCTCATATAAGTATATCTCTCTTAATTTCAAGCTTTCTTTTCTACTTCCTTACAATCCAGACCTTGAAAGATTTGAAAGTCGTCTGAACTACTCTCTCCTAATTACAAGCATCGATCAAGATGCGTTGCAAACACAATGCTCTCATCGCGGCTGCTGGACTTGCTTCCACTGCCAATGCCCACTTCGAAAACCCATCCAATTACCTTTCGTCTGCTGTTATCCCATCAATAACCACAGGCAACTCAGTTTCGACCCACTAATCCAACCTACATTCAACTCATACACCTGGCTCAGATTCAATTCACTGGTCCCATGCAAGCCCGGTTGAAACCTCCGCTTTCCATTCGAGTATGATTTCTGCTCAAGTTCACTCATCAAAGTCGAAATCGACTCACCCATTCAATACTATCCCAGTAATAAGTTCGACTCCACACTCCAGTGTAGCTTCTGTTTCAAGCCATTCGTCCAAAGTTCCGCCGATACACTCCTCGAAGATTACCCCCAAAGGTTCGAGTGCCCATTCCAATGTAGCTGCTGTCTCGAGCCATTCATCCAGCTTACCGTTGATTCACCCACACTTGCCTTCACCTCATTCCAATCATGTTCCAGACAAAACTTCAACTCCTCATTCTAGTGTAGCTACTGCTCATTCATCCAAATTACCATTGATTCATTCATCATTGGCTTCGAGTCACTCGTACCACGAGCCCTCGACCCACCCATCGAATGTCGCTCCTGTTGAATCTTCTACTGGTCATCCCGGTGTAGCTTCGATTCACTCCTCCTTAGCTTCTAGTCACTCATCGAAGGTTTCCCATATTACAAGCTCGACTCACCATTCCGATGTACCTACCGTGTCAAGTCATTCATCCAGCTTACCATGGACTCACTCATCCGACGGGATTTCTATGCACTCTTCCTTGGCTTCAATTCACTCATCAAAGACCGCTCCCATCATAAGTTCCGCTAGTCATTCTAGTAAAGATTCTATTCACACTTCCCAAGCCCATCATTCCAATGCGGGCCATAGCAAAAGTTCTACTGGTCATGCTAGCAAAGCTTCGGCCCACACTTCTTTGAATTCAGTTCACACTTCCTTGACTTCAGCTCGATCCATAGCAAGAGTACCGCTAGTCATTCTAGTAAAGATTCAGTTCACACTTCTCTGCCTCATCATCCCAATGCATATCATAGCAAAAGTTCTGCTGGTCATTCTAGTAAAGTTTCAGCTCACAATTCCTTGACTTCAGTTCATCACTCTAATGCGATCCATAGCAAAAGTTCTGTTATGCATTCCAGTGCAGCTTCAACTCACACGTCATTGGTTTCCAGTGATCATTTTCATGCGATCCCTAGTTCAAGCTCTGCTGATCATTCCAGTAAAGCCTCAGTTCACGCGTCCTTGCCTTCGAGTCATCCAAGTTTAACCTCAAGTCATCACTTCAACACAATCCACTGTATAAGTTCTGCCAGTCATTCTAGTAAAGCTCCGACTCGGACATCTAAGTCTTCGAGTCATCACTCAGATGCTGCTACTAAGAAGAACTCCATTAGTCACTCTGGTGTTACTCCTGTTCACAAGAGTATACTTTCGAGTCACATTTCCAACTTGGTTTCAAGTCATCACTCGGATGCTATTACTAGTAAACATACTGTTGGTCATTCCAGTGTCGCTCCGATTCATACATCCTTGCGTTCCAGTCACTCAACCTTAACTTCAAGCCATCACTCTGATGCCAGCCATACTTCGACTCCCAGTCATTCCGGAGTGGCTTCGATTCACTCATCTCATGCGGAATCTGTTGCAACTTCTAGCCATACCGGCGTCTCTTCGTTCCACACATCCTTAGTTTCCAAGCACTCCACCCTAATCCATCACTCTGATGCGAGCCATGGCGCAACTGCTAGTCACTCTGGTTTAATTCCGGTTCACACGTCCTTGGCTTCGAGTCACTCGTCCTATGCAAAATCCATTGCAACCTCTCACCATTCTGGTGTGACTTCGATCCACTCGTCTCATACGGACTCTGTTCCCACTTCTAGTCATGCCAGTATAGCCTCAGAACACTCATCTCATGCAGGTTCTGTTGCAACTTCCAGTCATAACAGTGTAGCTTCCGAACACTTAGCTCCCCACTCGCCCCACTCTTCCCACTTGGCCTCTAGTTCCACTGTTCATTCGGTGCATCCATCTAATGTGGCCTCGGCTCATCATACCAACCCTGCTTCGAGCCATTCGTCTCATATCGTGCATAGTACGACTCCTGTTGTCCATTCCAGTGTAACTCCGGTGCATCAATCTACCTCGACTCACTCTCTTCATTCTAAGACGGATTCTGCGCATTCATCTCAAAAACCCTCTGCTATCCATTCTAGTATGAATTCGGCTCATTTATCCAGCTTGGCCTCTTTTCATTCCAGTGTATCTTTCGCGCATAAATCCAGCTTTACTTCCGTTTTATATTCTAGCACGGCTTCTGAGCATTCATCTAATCAAGCCTCTACTATTCATTCTAATGAGGCTTCGATACATCCATCCAGCTCAACTTACGCTTCACATTCTCATGTAGCTTCGGTTGTTTCAAGTTCAGCCTCGTTGCATTCATCCAGCCTAAGCTCTGGTACTCATTCTACTGGACCATCGACTCATTCTAGTAAACCATCGGTTCATTCCAGTGAGTTATCAGTTTATCCATGGAACTCGGCCCCTTCCCATTCTAGTATGACTGCTGCTCATTCTAGTATACCTATGGTTCATCCATCAAGCTCGAACTCCTTACAATCTAGTATAGCTTCTGTCCATTCTAGTGGACAGCCAGCTCATTCCTCAAGCATGGCTGCTTCTCATCATTCCAGTGAACAGCCGGCTCACCCATCAAGCACGGCGTCTCATCATTCTAGTGAACAGTAGGCTCACCCATCAAAGACGACTTCTCACTATTCTAGTGAACAGCCAGCTCATCCATCATCGAGCTTGAAATCTTTCCATTCTAGTTCATCTTCAGATCATTCCAGTGAACCATCGGTTCATCCATCAAGCTCGGTGCTTCTTCATTATGGTACAACTTCGGCTCATAACAGTGGACTATCAGTTCATTCCAGTGAGCCATGTGTTCATCCATCAGCCTTAACTTCGACTGTTCATACCAGTTTATCAACTTCGGATTTGCCATCCAATACGATACCAGAAAAATCTTCAGTTCATTCATCCAGTTATGTTCCTGTTAAGACTTCCACTCTCCATCCTGTAACTTCGGACTTGCCATTTTACACTGTTCCAAAAGTCTCTTCAAAAGAAATTTCTAGCACACCAAGAGTTTCTTCTGACATGACCTCAATCCCCATCCCAATTTCCACTCATTCATCTGATATTGCTACAGGACTTTCTTCGACTACAAAGTCAAGTATTATTGATTATGGCCCTACGAAAACCGGCACCTCCGTATCAACTGATGCCACTACGCAGACCTCAAAATCTTCTACCATTTCCTCAATTGCTGTATCTAGTCAAAGTAGTCTTGAAATTGTCGGATCCATAAAAATAAATGGATGGGCTTCTTATACATACTCCTCGTCATCCAGCAAGACTACAAGTGAAACTGAGAAAGAGAAATCTAAAACTGCCTCTTCACCAAGTATTTCAGCATTTACTGGAGCCTACCAATATGGATCAGTTACTTCCGAATCATCTCCAAGTGCTTCAGTAAAATTATCAGAAACTGATAGTACACTTACAGCTGGAATTTCTTCTACCTCATCCGAATCTTCGGTCTCCAAAGCCCCTCATATCTCAACTTTCTCATCTGTTCCAATTTATTATACTCCATCTGTCAATTCTTCAAAATCTAAATGGACTGATAATACAACTGCGGCTGGAGCATCTTCCACCCTATCTAGTGAAAGCTCGTCTATTCTATCTGATTCTTCTACACTTAGAGTCTCTTCTGATGCCCCATCAACGACACAATCGTCCAGCCACCAGACCACCAACGGCGCATCAGATATTGTTGAATCACACAGTCACCAAGCCATGAATATCCCATCAACAAAACAACCAGTCTATCACCAAACTACCGATGCTTCATCAAGTGTTGTTCAATCACACAGCGACCAGACTACCCATGTTCCATCAAGTTCTTTCGAATCACACAGTCACTGGACTACCCATATTTCATCGACAAAATCATTCAATCACCATACTACCCATATCCCATCAAGTGTTCTTGAAAAATCATCTGTAACTCGAGGTTATCAAAGTGTGTCGGTAACTTCAGCCGATACCCCATCATCTACTAATGGTGATACCTTCAAATCAGGTGAAACTCTATCCAGCTCAAACTCTATTGGTGCAAGTTCTTCAAAAACACATACTTTCCCAGTTTCTGCCTCAACTGCTCCATCATCTGGATCATCCTTCTCAGGATCAGCAGCTACCACCGTGTACTCTTCTGGTTCAATCAGTGCATCTAGTCTTTTAGGATATGGAGCTGGAATTTCTTCTACACTATCCACCTCTCCGGGTGAAGCTTCTTCAACCTTATCCAGTTCTTCTGATAGAATTACTCATACTCCAATAATCTCACCTATTTACGAATTTCCACCCACTTCATCGACCCATAGAGGTCCATGCATAGCTAGTCATGGAGGTCCATACACCTCCTTGGCACATAATGCTTCTTCAACACATAGTATTCCTTCAACGGATGTGATCTCTTCGATGACACATAGTGTAATGTCAGAACATAGTATTCATTCAACAGTACACAGTGTATCTTCTACAGATAGCGTATCCTACATACATTCTTCCGCGCATAGTGCCTCTTCTACACAAGGTACTTCTTGGGTGCACAGTGTCCATCCAACACAAAGTGCCTCTTCCAAGCATGATATACATTCGACGTACAGTGCCTCTTGCACACATGCTTCCACACATAGTGTCTCTTTTACACACATTGCCTCTTCGGAGCATGATGTCCATTCCACGTACAGTACCGCTTCGACGTATAGTGTATCTTCCACACATGATGCCCCATGGAAAACACACGAAGTTCCTCACAATCATGCTTCCACACATAGTGTCTTTTCTACACATGATACTCCTTCGAACACACACAGTGCATCTTCCACACACAATACCCTTTCGATACACAGTATCTCTTCGACGCATGATTCCACACATAGTGTATCTTCGACAAATGGTCACCCTGCCACACACACTCCAACGCATGATATCCCTTCGACACACGATGTTCCTTCGACGCACAGCATGTCTTCAACACATAAGATTTCTTCCGCCGAATCAACCTCATCTGTACCTCCCGCTTCTTCCACACACGAAATACCTGTTTCATCTACTCATAATGGTCCATGTATATCATCTGTCCATAGAAGGTTCATGTAGCCCATCAATTCTTACCTTTACTTCCACCCTTTTAACCTCCTCTGGACCTTCCACTTCTTCTATTCCCGAGATTTCACCCATTCCATCTATCTATAGCAGTTCATGTATTCCAAATATCCATGGAGGTTCATGCACTCAATCGATTCAATTTTCTTCGACTTTATCCAAACCTTCAACCTCTATTCATGAATTCCCACCTGTCTGGTCTACCCATCAATCTTCATGCATCCCTAACATCCATGGGGGTCCATGCACTCGAACCATTCATAGTAGTTATTCTGCTCCCTCGACTTTATCGAAGCCTTCCACCGCCTCTATCCATGAAGCCCCGCCTGCTCCATCTGCCCATGAAATTCCATGCATCCCACATATTCATGGAGGTTCGTGCACTATGTCTATCCATGAACCTTCTTCTACTCCGTCAACTTTACCCAAACCTTCAATCTCTTCTGTTCATGAAGTCCCACCTGTTCATACACATGGAAGTCCATCCACCAATCAAGGCTCATGTGTTCCTCACATTCATGGAGGCTCATGTGGCGAGTCCACACATGATCTTCCTCTTACTCCGTCAACTTTATCGAAGTCTCCAACTTCTTCCATCCATGAAGTCCCACCCATTTCGACTACTCATGGAGGTTCACCTCCTCAGTATGCTCCATGTATCCCTCACATCCATGGAGATTCATGTACCATGCCCTCCATTCCTGAACACCATAGCTCCCCCTCCAGTTCCAAAACCCCCTCCACATTACCATCTACATACACTGTAAAGCCAGGTGATGTTCTTTTCAGTGTTGCTAAAGATAATGGAATCCTATTGCATACTCTCGAGCCGTTGAATCCACAAATCACAAATCCAGATTTACTACAACCTGGACAGGTTATCAACCTTGAAGCTCAGACCCCATCCTCACCAAGTACATATACTGTTAGAAAAGGAGATTGTCTCGACAGCATTTCCAAAGAACTAGGGGTTCCATTGGTTGAGCTCAAAGCCGCAAACCCACAAATTTCTAACTTTGAATTGATTCATCCCGGAGAAGTGATCAAACTCCCCTCCAATGGCACTACCGTTATCGTGAAACCAGGAGATACCCTCAGTTCTTTGGCGGCCGCAAACAAAGTTTCACTTCAAGCCTTGGAAGCTGCCAATTCAGGTATCCACGACTACAATTCCATTGCTCCAGGTCAAACCATCAACATCCCACCAAGCAATGCTGCCCATGGTAAAGAACATACACACGTTGTTAAACCAGGAGATACGCTCTTCAATATCGCCAATGCCAACGGAGTTACTCTCGACGCTCTGAAAACCGCCAATCCAAACATCATCATGGTCAACTCTCTCTGGCCTGGCGAGACTGTGAAAATCCCTGGTACCAGTGAAGATAACCACAAAACTTACACTGTTCAACCAAAAGATACCATCTTTGATTTGGCGCATAAATTTGGAGTTTCCCTGAAAGATCTTGAGCATGCCAATCCACATATCCAGAATTTTGAACAGATCAAACCAGGAGACCTCATTAATTTTCCTGAGCACAAGCCAAAGTCGAAGAGAAGACTTAATAGTGTTAAGTTCAGATCTTGAATGTAATTGTAAGATTGATGTTTTATGAAGAGGTATGTTAGATCATCTTATTAATTTATGGATTTAATATTTCAAAACAACTACTTATACGAATTCTTTCCTTACATATTTATTAATAATTATTTATTAATTTTAATTTTAATTACTCTCTCATTTTCCATCCTTCACTAATAAAAACACCATCACATCTCGATAAACAAAACATTCAACTTACAAAAATCATTTCCTTTGTATTTATTTTTATTCTATTCTATCCAGAGAGTGCGAGGGGAGGAAACTTGGACGTGATTAGCGAAGCTGATCCTTTTTCCATCTTCTGTTTCTAGAATTAGACTTGTGGTAGACAAAAGCCCGATCCTTGTATTTTCAATTCTTGTACCAGAGTGTGTAGTAGACACTTTGAATATTCTATATGTCAATTGGTCTTTTTTCTTCTCGCCTATTGACACCACTCTTTTCGAATTCATGAGCTGTCTCTCTTGAGATGGCCTCATGATTCTTATATAGACGTTTATAAAATATAGACAACAATACTCTCCTTAACTATATATCTTTCTCTTTACTTGTGTGCCGATGGTCGACTCTCAATATAAGCGACTATCTTGATTCACATATAAGATATTTCAACAATCATTTCAAGAATTAATCCAAAGACAATAGACACATTTCAAAGAGCCGAAAGCAAAATTAGAGAAAAGTCATCCCCTTCTCATAGTGTATTAAATCCCGCATCACACATTCCCATTTCCCATTCTCGAATCCGTCATCGCCAGAGACAAGAAATACCCGGCTACTAAGGGGTAGACTCTTTGATCAACAAGATCATCATTAGATCACCAGAAACTAAAACTAGCTCGCTAATTAGCGAAAGACCTACAATTGCCAGGGGAGCTCATACTACAGGGCTCCAGATGAACAAAAGAAATCACATATCAATTAGATTCTTGTCAAGAAAGGCATTTGAATATCAAATCTCTATGAGAATAAAAGTATTGATTGTTCAACCCCCATTGACAGATTGAAAGTGTCCAATTGTTCAGCTGGGATTGAGAAATTGGAAGTATGTAATTGTCAGATTGAAATCTATATATTAAAAAGCATGTAATAGACATCAAAATATTGAATACGATTCTACATATCATATAGTTCCATCTCAACATTATATTACAACATAAATACCTCTTTCACATTAACTTAGGTACTATGTATTGAAAGCACATGAGAACAATTCCTGTATCGCGTACCGGGGTGTGTACAACCATACACAAGCATACTCGGCATGCGAAACTCAACGTCATCAGGTCCGAGCTCCCTAACCAAATTTAAGCTTTCGAACCTCGATCTTCCAAATTCCCAATATTGCATGAACAGTGAAAACACCTACCTAACCCTCACCCCTCATTTATCGCTCCAACCACCACCACCACCAAAATGTCATCCCTCATCTCAAAGTGCCTACCACGCACTCTCGTCCGCAAAACCCCTCCTGTTTCTCCGCCACGCACTCCTTTCAGTAAGCATACGCAACGAACGCTCTTAGCGGGGTTCTCTACACGAATTCTGTCTAGAAAACCAACTGCTGCACAATGTCCACAGCATACATCATTACGCATCCCTTCTCCACCGCATAGCCTGGACTCCGGGAGAAGAGGCTATGCGACTGCGACACCGGCAGATGCAATAATTGAAGATTTGACCGAACAGTATGGAGTTGCGCGGGACTAATTCTAGGTATGTCTCAATCCATCCATTCCCCTCCCAGCTGCTCTTATTCCAGAATTCCATAACTGATTCTCCCTTTTTTGGCGAATGAATAGATCGCAAGCGAAGAAACCGACAAACATTCCGTATACGTCGAAGCCGACCGCGCAGCCGCAGTAGAAGAATTGCAGAAACTGAAAGATATGTATACCTCTGCGATTGAGGGGGAGTATGGAGAGGAAATTAAACGATGTGTGGGATCGAGGGTGAGGGAGTTGGAACAGGGGGTTGCGGCGCTGGAAGCACGAGCGCTGGAGGATCATTAGATTGGCTGGGGAGAGGAGGGGAGATTTTAAGCAATTGAGATATGAGCGAGCATGAGGGAAGCTTTCATGGCGGATGTTTAGTTCTGCGGATTGGAGAAAAAGGGGGATGTGGCATTGAAATTGCGGATACCAAAATTATTGCATAGCGGAAGTGGCGGATGCTATGGGAGGTTTGAATGAGTGGCGATATACTTGCACTCGACAGGTTGCCATTTTTTTTATGATGGAAGACATACATGAACGTACCACATGCTTCTTTGGATATTGATGCGTGTCAGATGCACAAATGAATCAATTTCCGGATAGGCCATGATGCCTCAAGAACTCACCAAAGGCAATTATAGACTCAGTCAATCTTGCGTATAGCATTGCATACACGTTCAGATAACTCACGTAGTTTAAATTATTTCTGCTTATTATCATTATTGCGCTAAAGTGAAAGGGTTTATTTCATGACAGGTAAACAGCTGGAAGGAAAATCAAAAAATTATAATCCATAATGGTTTCTCCCTCGACCCAGTCCCTTGCCCAGTATTATCCTTCCCAGGTATTCCATAATGTACCAATATCAGAAAGCATTTGTTAGATGCCTCACAATGATATCTTCGAAGCCAGTTTGCCCGAGCGCATTCTCAATACGTTTTGGTTGGATTGACTCTACAGTGGCGTGACTGCTGCGTGTAGATGCGGGCGAAGAACCTTTGAAGGAAATAAAAATTGAAAGTAGCAATCTTACATCCAACAGAATAATCATACAGAGAATCAATATGTACGTACTTTTCAAACAGCAGCAGAGCGATAGCGTTGCTACAATTCATCTGAGCTTGCTGATCTAGGGCTATGTCCCGTTCCGTAGAGATTGCCGAATTCAACCTTTTCGTTATCGCTTTCGTTGCTAACATTGCTGCCGTCTGGCTCATCTTCATCTTCGACGTCCTCTTCAGCATCCTCAATATCTTCATCACTAATTAATTCTTCATCCGCACTTTGCTCACCACTTTCGTTTTCGTTTTCGTCCTCATCAACCTCAACCTCCATTTCTTCCTCTTCTTCCTCATCATATTCCGACATTGATGGCCGATCGTCCTCGAAGTCTTCCTGTTCTTCTTCTTCACCCTCGATAATCTCCACTCTCTCATACTCCTCGATGGACTCCAAAACATTGTCTTCCTCTTCTTCCATCTTAATTTGATTCATTTGTTGCTCAAGTCTCGAAAGGTCTTCCTGGCGTTGTCGCTCTTTTTCTCGCTCCAACATCTTTGCTTCTCTCTGCAATCTCTTTTCCCTTGCACGTGCAGATTCTAATTCATTTTCGCTACACGAATCTGGTTCCGGCGGGTCGTCATCCTCCAACGTATCAACGATCGACATCATATATCTTTGCGCAATTTTGGCCACTATGGCAACGGATATAGCATGCCAAAAATGCTTGCTTGTATCTAGGAAATCGCAAACGTGAATATCTCTAATCTTTGCTTGTGGATCCGAAGAGTCCAGTGTGACGAAAAGAGCTTTGGCTTGTATGTAAAGAATTCCATAAATAAGAGGCGGTCGTCGAAAGTATATTTCTGTCTCGCCAAACTCATTGACAATAGGTGAAGGACGCAGTAGTGTTCGACGCCATGATTCAGCATGAAAATTCATTTGATCTTTGAGGCGTTTGGTTGTTTCTGCAGCGGGCGCGCGCCATCGACCTTCAACAAGGCACAGAACTGGAATAAACTTTTTCTTATAGTAACCGCCATCCCTTTCAGTCCATTCTACGTATTTGCCAATCCATTGTCGCATCTGCGCTTCAGGCGGGCCAGATCCACCATAGTATCTATCATGTACGCGACGAGGTAGGTAATGGACGAGGAATTCTAACATTTGGATAGCTGTGGAACAATTAGTCTGGGGTATTTTAAAATCTTTGTATAACTTACATTTACTACTTTCACCCAAAAGGGCATTGTCATCAGGGCAAAACATAGCCTCAGGAACCGTCCGGAAATTCCGCTCCTTTGCCCAGTGCGGCAAGAGTCCTTCATGGCCCATGTATTGGAGTCTTTCCAATAAAAAGAGTTCTTCGGGAGACCATTCGCCATCTGCTCGAGCTCTTTCTACCGTCTCTTTTGCCATAGCAAATTCCGCAGCCTGCTTTGCAAGATATTCATCTACTTTTTGCTGGGCAGAAATTAGATCCTCTTCCTCTTCTTCATCTTCGTCTTCATCCATATAATCTGGAGTCTCCGATTCTTCATCACTCTCAGTGACGTTGTGCGAAGAAGATTGCTTTGGCGAGATATCATCTCCTGAAAATATAGGTCCTTCAACTTCATCGTCTTCGCGAGAACGTTTAAGGGGATTTCTTGTGGGCGTCGTTCTATCTTCTTTCGGAATATAATCTTGATCCGTGCGACCATATGCAAAATTAATAGACCTCCTGTTATTTTGTGGTCCGGAAAGGAACTGGTGTTCGTCGTCGAATTCGATGTAATCTGGTGTTTGAGGTTCCCCCATTGTTCTACGACGCTTCGCGACGGGAGAAAGGTAATTAACGACAGCATCTTTGATTTTGAAAATTTGATCCATTTTGAGATCGAATAAATCAGAGTACGATTGGATTTTGTTGTAATATTCTTTGTTGCAGATTTTGTTGTTAGATCGAGTCGCGTTTGTATCGAATTGAGTCTCCTATTTCAACTCAAGGCTGAGGATCTTTGATTGTTGTGAAATACTCCTGATCGGCATTGAAGCTGCAGAAACTCGATTTAAAAGATTGTGTGTATTTATTCTCTTGAGAAAATGAATTTGTTGAAACAATTCTTTGTTATTGAAAATATCAATTACCTAGGTCACTTGAGAGATTTCGATGTTGATTATGTCGACAATGCTTTAACAAATGAATAATTCTTTCAGCCTTGGGAACCTTGGAAATTATGGTGAGAAAGTCCGGGGTAACATAATTTCGGGATCTTGATCTTAAGCTAGTAGAAAGGTACAGCAATGTTCCCCATTTACCGTATGTAGCTAGCAGGGGCTGCTTTCTCAGGTACAGCGAGAGGGCCCCTGTCACGTGGCTCTGTCTAGTTGTGGCACACTTTTGAGTTTTTCCACGTATATCAAGAAATCTCAAATTCATGTCAAATCATTTTCTAAACTTCAGATTTTGGTAACTTTTTACCCAGTTCAATCTAATCTGAATGATTTTGCTTTGGATTTACATCTACCTTCCGTCACATTGTCGTCTACCTTCAAGACAAAAGAAATTGATTATACGTCGTACACCAATGATTTAACTGCTCGAACCTTTGATGAAGTCCACGAATCGCCAAAAGTGCAGTATGTTCATTGACTAGTATCATTCAATCCGTTGGACTAAAGCACATAATATGTTGATTTTTTTCTAATTACGAAATTGAGATTGTTTCTACTTATTGATCTCTCCATGTCCGTATCCGAATTCCATCTGATCTTCTCTCGGCCATTTATTGCCTGTGTAGTGAAAGAGGCTTAGAAGGTTGAATATGATCAGTTATACCAGCTGATTTCATCAGCCATACATCACCTGGACTCTTTACTCCGTTTGGACCTCCTAAGAAGTTAAGAGGGAATCCGATATCAAACGCGTTTGACTCCTCAATTTGTTTGACATCATCATCACTCAACTCCAACGATAAAGCTTCAATATTTCCCTTCAGATGCTCAATCTTCCTTCCACCAACGATTGGGAATACGTATTTCGCCTTTTTCAACACATATGCCAATGCTACACTAGTGATTATGGTCTTCTTCTCGTTTGCAATCTTCTCAAGAACCTTAGATATCTTGATAGCAGCCTCGGTTGGTTCCCACAACTTTCGTCCTTCGTCAGATTTGCGTTGCTCGTCGCTTTTGAAGTGGCCACCTCCCAATGCACCCCAAGGAGCCAGCCCCATCCCTTCATCGGCAGCCATATCGATAATGTCACGCTCGAAATCACGATTCTCGGCAGACCAGCGTCCTTGATACACCGAGAATTGACGGAATCCATGATCACGAGCATATTGGTTGCATTTCGATACAACCCAAGCTGGTGTATCCGAAATTCCAAGGTACAGAACTTTTCCGGACAAGACCAATGCGTTTAATGATTGCATGAGCTCTGGAATTGAGCAAGTGAAGTCCCACCAATGAACATACAAAAGGTCGATGTAAGATGTTCTCAGCTTCTTTAAACTTGCTTCGAGAGATAAATGGAGAGATTTTGTTCCGTTTCCGGTAGTATTGATCAAAATTTCTTTGTCGCCATGTCCAGCTCGGAAATAAGTTGTGAACTTTGTGGCGATAACAAGTTGGTCTCGAATTCCACGCTTTTCAGCCCATTCACCAATCCATTTCTCTGATTCTTCGGCTTGATAATTATTGGCGGTATCAATGAAATTTCCACCAGATTCATAGAAGAAGTCCAATATCTCCTCGGTTTGTTTTTGATCGCAAGCTCCCATGAAACTTTCCCCTTTATAGTGTTAGTGACTATCGAATTGAGCATTTATGAAGTACCTAGGTATACTTACAGGCATTTCCGAAGTTCATTGATCCCAAGCACAAAGGGCTCACTCTAACTGATGCTGTGGGGGAAAGCATTCTATAGTGACCAAGAGCAGTCTTTGGGGGTGGGGGTGCAGCGAAAGCCATTTTGTGTGTTTAGTAAAATAAGTTTATACGAAAAGAGGCGGTTTGAATTGAAAAGAAGAATATATATAAGTGTTAATCGCAAATATTTTGAAATCGACTGAGAGGGTGAATGCTGGCATTTTATATCTGGCTACAATGCTATATGATCTCATTCTTGAAAGGAAGGATTTCTAATCATTCTCCGCATTCATACTCACTGAAGGAACTTTAATCCTTAACACCGGCCATGGCATACAAAGGAGCCCCATAATTTGAGTTGGAGTTAAGTTATTTGTGTGAATTGACGGCAGTTATTAGGCCGTGTGTTAACGAAAGTTGGACGTTCACCAATATCATCGATATATTTCGGCCGAAATACAACTTATGTACTGTGGTCATAATTATTGCTTTGCCTTGCATTCCTTTACCCCGCCGTTAACCCCGACAGTCACGGATGTTTCCGTTGGACTATATATAACACCCAGTTGATGGGTCCAATTCCCCTTCATTCCGTCAACACCTTATCACGTCAGTGAGCAAACGCATTTGATACTGGAAGACGATGTGACAATCTAGGTAATGTATAGCATACACAGATATCGTTGCGGTTATGGAAGGGCATCTCATCATTTGGGTGTTGGTGATGCTTATGATACAGAACTCCTGCTGTGAGGTAAGTAAACAAGCACTTGTGTTCTTGTACTTCTGGAACTTTTGACTCTACATTTTCTCTTGGACACACAATGCAACAGTGCAAGATCGATGGTTCTATAATTCTTCGATAGAATCACAGCTCACTCACTCTATGCTATGCATCCGAGTGATCTTGAGCGTTATCACGTGGACTACCTATCACGTGCTACAGTCTCTCTTCAATCCCCCAATTATGGGCCGGGTTCTTGTTTGGCATTTACTCATGGAGAGAATATTCCTTCTTGATGGTGTAAGAAGGGACTTGAATTGTCAATGCTATGAATAGAACTTATATAAAGGTCGGCTAGAAACGAAGTCCATCTCACTAGCTAAGAAAACGAGCAACCATCTCAATCTCTGATCAAGATACAAATAAGTGAGCTATACCAGGTAGCGCACTTTAGAATAATAAGTATGATTGAATTGTCAATGAGTGTTTTAGTTGTGAACTCCTACATCTGCTTTTCCATCTGATCATCACAAATATGCTTTTACTTTTCAATATTTCGTACTTTCAGCATCTTTTTCCTTCCTCGAGAGCGAACATCATGTCTTGTTATGTGTTTTCTAACACATTGATCTTCTCAATATTGATTCCGCATTACGTGGAATGTTTACCTATGTCGGAGGCTAAACTATCCCCTTGGCATCGGAACTGACCGATTCTCGAATAGGAAAGCTTGAAAAGTCTAAATATTTCTCCACTTTCTCACACCTTTTTCCACAGTGCACCGCTCTTCTTGAGTTGTCAATTACATACATCTTTATATCAATCAAGTCGCTTCTGGTATCCTTACTGTTATAAGATTTCACCAGAAGGTGTAGCATATGACACCGGGAGAGTAAAACGATGCAGAGGACAGCTGCTTAAAAAACCCAGACGTCTTTACACCTAGTGTAAACGATCGTTCTCAAAATAAAAATTTCGAAAAATCTGGGGTAAACTCGGTTTTACCTAAATCGGAGGGTTTAGACAACAACAACAACGACGCAAAAAATCCCATCACTTTCAACGAGAATCTTGAAAAGGGCGTTGTTCAGAATGGTTCTGAGCAACCATCTGATGGAACGTTAGTTTCAGATGATGAAAAGGATAACTTTCCTGACGGCGGCTTGAAGGCTTGGTCTGTGGTTGTGGGATCATTTTGTGGCTCATTTGCAGTCTTTGGAATCCTCAATTGCAGTGGTATCTTGCTCGACTACTTTTCCACTCATCAATTACAGGGCTACGCAACTGGTGATGTTGGATGGATCTTTGGAGTATCACTCTTTTTGACCTTCTTGGGTGGTACACCAGTTGGTCCAATCTTCGATGCATATGGCCCCAGAGTCTTAATATTCTGTTGAAGTATCTTGTTGATATTGTCTATGATGTTTCTTGGATTATGCAGTGGTGAGTTACTCTGATCTCTGCAATATCATATGTCTACTCTACCTTACTAATTGTTTCAGAATATTGGCAAATTTTCATAGTGTATAGTGTTCTCAATGGCATTGGTGGAGCCATGGTGAATACTCCATGTATTTCTTCAATCGCTCAATACTTTCAAGCAAAGAGAGCTTTTGCTACCGGCATTGCAATGACGGCTGGAAGTGTTGGCGGAGTTGTAATCCCTCTAATGCTGCAACGCCTCTTTCCCACGATCGGTTTTGCTTGGGCAACACGGATATTGGGATTTATCCTTCTTGTGCTCCTCATATTAACAAACCTCCTCGTTACTAGCCGTCTTCCCAAAAAACCGCTTCCTAGCATGAAGAGCATTCTTCCGTATTGGCCTGCGTTCAAGGAGCCGTCTTTCGTCTTCCTTACCATAGCGATCTTCCTCCTCGAATGGGGAATTTTTGTCCCTCTAACATACATCACACCCTATGTCGTCGCAAATGGCCAATCAACATCATTCGGTTTTTACATAGTCTCCATTCTCAATGCCGGTTCATTCGTCGGCCGATTGGGAGCAGGCTATGTGGCCGATCGTCTTGGTTATGTGAATACACTCATTATCTCTGTCGCTTTCTGCGTAGTAACATGTTTAGCACTGTGGCTACCAGCTGGTGATTCACAAGCGATAGCCCTTGTTTTCGCTGTACTATTTGGACTTGTGAGCGGTAGCAATCTCAGTCTGAGTCCAGTATGCGTTGGTCAGCTGTGTGGGGTTGAAAAATTCGGCACTTACTATTCTACATGTTGGATGATAGTTTCATTTGGCACCTTGACTGGATTGCCTATTGCTGGACAGATCCTGACGGCTAGTGGAGGTGATTATACATGGTTGATTGTTTTTGCTGGACTCTCCTATGCACTGGCTGGGACCTTCCTCGTTGCCGCTAAAGTTGCAAAGCTCGGATGGTCAATTACCAAGAAATACTGATGATACGCAATGGTTCATGATGTAGATTATCTTCCATCTCGTATTCTTCTCTCTGGAGGTTTACATAGCTGCCTAGTAAACATCTTCCATCTGAGGCAAGGAAACGGTATAGGACAACACGACCTCGGTTAAGTGGAGTCTTGGTGCGATCATCTCGACAATTCTATTTCTTGACGCTCATTTCACATATATTTGCACACAATTTTTTTCTTCCTACAAACTTGAAAGGAGATGGAAAAACAATAGGGTGAACCCAGAATGCCAGGGGAAACCCATTATATAGGGAGGAGGATTTAGCTAGTTTTTTGTGGTACTTGGATGTTTAATGGACCTTACTCTCTCTACACACATATCTTATATATGCATCACATACATAGCAATATTACACACTCATTTATCTCCCCCATCCCTATCTCTATTCTTACCGTGCTGTAATCTGCTTCGTTTTTCAGATACCACATTTTCCTTCCATTTCATATGAGGAGGTAAATAAACCAATGCACTTAACTTACTTGTAGATATGCGATTCCTCACCACTTCAATAGAAACGGCCTATGTAGTTCTTTATCCTCCAAATATCATTCCTCTTTTCCTGCCAATCATATCAGATCGAATCGAACAAAATCGAACAAAATCAAATCACTGTACACCATATATCTATCCACAATAAATTACATTATGAATTCTAATTCCTCCTTTCCTCTCTTCTTTTATATCTTCACATCTTCCCATGCAAAAAGCAATATAATACTATAAAATAGCATTAGGTCCATCCATCATTCTTTCTTCATACCTAATAAGTATAAAATAGATTTGTATCTGACATATACATCATTCGAAATGTGGCATGGAGTATGCAGGTGTGCGATAAGACTTGATTGTGTATATACGTACCTATCTACCAGGTAACTATCAAACTCGACCCTGTTAGAAAAAAAGCTTTTGCCGAGACAGAATGGCTTGATGACTTTTCTAAACGGTAGAGTATGTGAGATCTTGCCCCCGCTGTGTTATATTACAATCCATGAACTTTTTAGCCACATTCGACTCATAGACCACTTCAATTCATTGCACACAACTTGCAAAGGTGATACCGTTAAATTTAAAGTCCACTTTTATATTATTCAGTGATTTATTCTCAAAGCCAGAAATGACTTTGCCAGATCGCTGAACCATTTATTTCCCATTCTGATGTGCATCATTTTTCCATCATTGACTCCAGATATCTTCCTGTTTTCTCCCTTGAGTCTTCCCCTAAATTAACTCCTCCATTCTTTGAAACCCAGCGATGCAATCATATTTCTGATCATACCTCATAAAATTTTGTATCCATGCAAACGACCATTCGCCCTATCGATGTCGATATGAAGACCATTTGAAATATAACAGACCATGCCAGCCGCAAGAGAATTGAATTAGATTTCCCCAGAATATGGACCATGAAACTAAATGAAGCTCAAAGAAAGCATCATCATGTGGTTTAATCGTCAACGCAATAATATCAATCTCAAAGCGTTAGATACGTTCTACCTCATTGGAAGCATCCTTCACGATAGCATCCATGACTTTTTCCTCGGCATCCGGGTCGTCCTCGGTTGGTGGCGGTCTCTCATTAGGGACTAGCAATTATCAGCACAATATTTCAGACCATGAATGATTTAACTACTCACCAGGTTCTTTCCAGCCCATCATCTTCTCATTAGGAAGGTAAAGATGGAAGGAAGGGAAGAATTCCACGACTTGATCAAAATATTTGACACCAATGTTAAGCTCATGAAGAACCACTTCAATTTTGAGACCTGGATAACATTGTTGCAAAATTTCGTCCTCAATCCAGAATTCTTCGATGGAATCATCAAGCTCATCGATTCCGTCGTCCGTCTTGTCTTCTTAGGCATAGCCAGGACCTTCCCAGGATTTGCACAGGAGCTTTCCGATTGGTTTTAGAGCACCCAATCCTCTAGGATCTTTAACATTCGAGAACTCTTTAACCACGTTTGCAGAAGCTCGATGGATATCAGCCACCTCCAAGAATTTAGTTTCAATTGTTACGACGTGGATATCCTCATTCTTAGCTTTGTTAAAGTGGCTTTTGTCGCCAATGAAGTCAACAGTTCCATCGAAGACAAATTGACAAACAGGCAGACTGAGTACTGGTATGTTAGAATTCCATTGATCCAAATCGTCCTCGGGATTAGCCCAGGCGGAGTTGATCTCAAAGTTCCGCTTGTAGTTTTCACCAAACAGTGTTGAAGCGGCTACGTTGAAGTCGCCGGGAAAAATTTGCCGGAGACGTCGGATTGCATCGAATTCCCTTTCGGCTACGTCGCATAATCGCCGAGCGGCCATGATTTCCTTAGTGTATTCTTTACATACCTCATGAGCCAAGACATAATTTAGGAAGTTTTTGACCACCCCGCAAAACATGGCCACTTCCTCTGCTCCATCACCAAGGATTCTGGGTGCTCTGTAAGATCTATGGAACTGTTAGTGTATTGGACAAGATATGTTCATAATACAACAACTCACAGAAAGCCCTTGGCAACTCCCTCCCAATCCACAACCCAATTTTCGGTATCTGAGGGATCATAGTACTTGGCATTGCTAGCTCTAACAAAATCTGTAGCTTGAATAGCTGCAATCTCAGCTGCAGTGGAATTGTCTAATGTTTCTTGATCAAGACCGCCATTGAAAGACTTGGTGCCAGATTCGATACTACCCAAAGCAAAATACTTTGTAAGAATATTCGCACGAGTGCTATCAAACTTGCGCCTAACAGTAGTCAGATTATTAGCTAACAAATTCTGCATGTTTACAAGGTATGTATGATTAACTACCGTGCTCTGTATCTCTGAATGCATGTTTCAATACGCCTTTAAATCTTGTCAGTGTATGAAATACAGTTCGGAAATGATTGCATACGCGGCGAATGCTCGGCCTCTGCAAAGTTGTTAGCAAAGTTCACTGAGAAGGTATGGGGTACTTACTCGTGGTAGATATCACATTCCTCTTCATATTCAACTGGAGTGAGAGGTGGGTCGGCATAGAATTCTACAGTGTCACGTTAGAGGTATATTCGGAATTTTCATGTGTAACTGGTCTTGCATACCCTCAAATCCCGTTGGGCTTTGTGTCTTTTTCTTCTTCTTCTTCTTGGGCTCACCATCTCCACCTTCAGTAGCTTTTGCGTCACCATCTGCGCCTCCATCAACTGCGCCTTCGCCCTTCTTGCCGGACTCTTCAGGAGTGACGGGGAGTCTAGCAACCGGTGTGTTTGTACTAGAAGCGGGGGTAACTGATAAATGGACTGGAGTTGGAGGTGGGACCCTTGGAGGGGCTGGTGGTGTTTTCATACCGGTCGCAATCTCTGGGACGTTGATGTGTATTCTCTCATCGTCGCTAGAGCTCGCCTTTGAACCGATACTCAACAGCTGATCTCTTGTATAGCGCTTGCCCATTTTGATGTCGGATTCATCAGTAGCTCCATCAACCCCCCGTAAGGCAGTCAAGTCGAGCTCGCTGATGGCACGAGTTAACTCCTCAGGTTCGGGACCTACAGAGTGAGGCGCCATGATGTTGAGCTACCTAACGCAAATGGATGGATCAGTATCGCAGCCAATAACGTAGAACCACTTGGTGGAGAAGAACTGTCGGTACTTACGACGGCGAATTTTGGTTGGTTGGGTTTTATTACAAGAGGAAGAGATAGAGAAGGCTGTGCAAAATCTAAGAGTTGGGTTACACTACCTTGATGTTGTTGGTTTGTAGTGGTTGTGGGGAAGTTGCGAGTTCTTTGCGAAGGCCTCTTGAGAAAGTGATTGAAGCCCAATGTGATGAGTCAATTCAAATCAAGTCAAGGTGAATCTTATATTGTGGGTTAAACAATCCCAAAGTGAATTCAAATAATTTGATACAAGTGCTATGAAGAAATAGCAAAGAAAACGAAAAGGCCAACGACTGCAACGACTGCGGCAACAGCGGAGTGAACCAGGGTCAGTCGAATCTGTAATTAAGACTTTGTGTAATAACGGTAGACAAATTGATTTTTTAGATGTAGTTGTTTCAAACTTTTCGATTGCAGTTTCTTCCTTGGAGATATCGTCAAACAATGACACAGTAGTAGAAGTGAAGATTGAATCACATTGACTAGATGTTGAATTGTGTGTGTGTGTACCTGTGTGTGTGTGTGTACCTGTGTGTGTGTGTGTACCTGTGTGTGTGTGTGTGTGTGTGGTTGAATATAACAGCTGATGTGGTTCGAATGAAAACAACTGTTCATGTGTGTATGATGTGATGGTGTGGTGACTGAGAAATCCAAAAATGGTGAAGAAATTACAATCAAAAGAGTCAAGTCGCCGGTAAGGTCAAGCAAGGAAGGCGCACACCATATAAACGAGAATGAAATAATAATGGAAATGAGAACAAAAATAAGTTCTTCAATATAATTACCTACTTAGTATCTTTTAAAAAACGGTGGTATTAAACTCACGTTGAATCTCGACATCACCAATTGATATTGATGCACTTTTCCATCTTTACCTACCTATTTTTATTCATTGGATTTGCTAATATTTCAACTTTTGGTTCTTCTGATTTGCAAACGAGCGAGCAAACATTAGACCCGCCTTTCTATCACCAGCACCGCCGAGTACCTTTTTCATAAGGTTTACCGTTGAAAGGCAAGATCCTGGTTGCGGGGAACTGCAGATTGTTGTGACGGGGATGGATGTATGGATGAATGGACAGTGATGGTAAAGAACATCCAAAAAAAAACCTACTAGGTAGATAACAGAGTACTCAGGTAATGCTTCATTCCATAACATCCCCAGTTACAATTTTCCTATTGGAGTTGGATGAGTCTATCGATGCCTCCATATCGGTCGCCATCCGTCCGCCATGAAGAATGCCTTGTGTACTTGTTTTATCAAAACTCCTGTGCCCAAACATTGCTTCTCCTTCTGGTCCTGACCGTCCCCTTTCTCACACTACTGCAAGGCAGCACATCTTCGCATTAGAGTTATTGAAGCTTACTCGTTCATGGATCCCTCCCTCCCTCCATGCTATGTTGGAACTTGGAAGGATGTAAATAAGGTACTTGGTGACATTAATGAGGGTACATTGCAGGTGGCAGTGTCGGATAAAATATGCGGAATCAGCAGGAATCGTGCATGTATACTATTCTGTCCTTATACTGGGTCTCAAAGGAACACCTAGGTAGTCTCGTAGTCCTCTACACCTGATGAGGGGAGGCGCTACACTTCCTTGATGAGGAAAGGTTTCAGCGGTTTGCCATCTCTCGGCAAGCTATACTAGGTATTTAATTACTTCCCGCATATAAAATTGTCCCTTAGCTCGTCTGGGTTCATCTTGCGCGCCCAATGTGAAATCGGAAATCTGATTAATCTCGATAGCCACCGGTACACTCCTCATGATCCTCAAATGCTCTCTTTTTAATCATTAATTATTATCGAAGCCACGACAGACAAACGTCTCACTCCAGACGCCCCTTTACCACACACACACACACACACACACGCACACATCCTTACAATACTCAGCCTACTCTTGCTCCTCCTCTTACCACTCATATATTAAGCTTTCTTCTTTCTCTAGCGCCAGAAGACAAATAGAAGGAAAAACCTATTCCTGGTTCTTCCTTCACTCGACACATATATTCTCATACATTCCTTTCAATAATGATATTCTCTTGAGACCTTGCGACGACCAAAAAATATAAATACAATGGCCAAACCTCTCCCAATTCATGCCGACTTGATCGACTGCAACTACGCTGTCGCAGGGCAGTAAGTGTCAAGTTCATCTTCGGCCTTGTAAGATTTAAACATTAACCTTCAAATAGTGATGGCACTCTTTCCGACATTGATGGCGAATTGTTTATCAAGTCTTTCACCGATACCGAGATCGCATTCTATAATGATACTATAGCAGGGCACCAAGACTTTTACGATTTTATGCCCGAATTTCTTGGAACTTTGCAACTGGATGAGAACCAGAACAAATCTTTTGAAGAAAAGGCGACCGAGTTGATTGCTCAGCATGCCAAACCTGAAGTGTCATACCCTGGCAGGACTAATGGCAAGAGAATTACTACCAATCAAGCCGTGGTGCTTATGAACGCATCGCACGGTTTCGTGAAGCCCAATATTCTCGACGTCAAGCTTGGTGTACGATTATGGGCAGATGATGCTCATCAAGAGAAAAAAAAGAGGTTTGACAAAGTTACGCAACAAACCACACACAAAGATCTTGGCTTTCGCATCGCAGGTATGAGAGTATGGCAGGGACCCAATGCGAAAGGCGATGATATAGACGAGGATGGCTATAGAATATATAATAAAGATTACGGCAGGTTCGAATTAGATAATAACAATGTTCACGAAGCATTCAAGAATTTCATCTTCACAAAATCGGCTGGTATCGACAACGAGCTAGGAAGATTAATATCCCAGGCCTTTCTCACAGATTTGAGAAGAATACAGGATGCCTTGGAAAGTCAGGAGAGCAGAATGTACTCTGCTAGTCTTCTCTTCGTTTTTGAAGGCGATGGAAAAGCATTACGCGCTGCAATGGAAGAAGCTAGCAGGACCCCACCTCCAACCACTATGGAACATGCTTCATCATCATCCGGAGAAACTCACTCATCCTTTGAAGACGATGAGGAGGATGAAGATTTAGAAGAAGAATCTTTTCCCAAAATCTATTCTCTAAAGGTCATAGACTTTGCTCATGCTACATGGACTCCTGGCTTAGGCCCGGATGAAAATGCTCTTGTGGGAGTACGTAGCGTGGGAAAAATTCTGGAGAAGTTGGCGGAGTCATAATGGACAGGATTATAATAATGTCCAATGGCATATTGAGTATAATATGCTCTAGGAGAGCTGCTGGTGTGCGGGAGTTGTAGGAGTCATGGGCTTGTCAAATGCAAGGTATCTTCATGGAGTTGCTTGGACAGGGCACACAACTATACATGAGCATGGCTGTTTGTTAAAAGATTAAGATACCCCACTGCGATTGGACCTCTAGAAGTCTGCATATGCAAGCATATGCGTTCATTTTGCTTTCACTTCTCATCTATCCGGTTTAGACACGGTTAATAATATACATTTATGGTCCGCGTCCTTCTCGTATCTACATTCAAATATGTATGCTTAGTATGATTGATGCTAAAGAATGCGTATCTCAGCTTCATAACGTTAGGTGATGGTGGCTTTGAAAGTGCGTTGTCCCCATCGGCCAAGCCCGGTCTCTGACGTACTGTCGTGAAATACTAATTAGCTACGGTATGCTTATTCTACCGACTAATCAAACAAGGGGCTAGATTGGGAGTCGTTGGGCTTTGCATTTCAGAAAGTATTACATAGCAAAGCTGTAAATGTATGTCAAATATGTGCATGTTGAAAGGTTCCTGAGATGATATTTCTTTGATAGTTGTAGGCGCCTATTTAATTCGTTTTGATTAATATCGAGTGCCTAACAAAGTACCTATGTATTCAAAATTCACTAAAACATCCATCCACCCATCCAAAAATTACTCGAGATTTATTCGAAATACTGTGCTTCAAATATGTAAATCGATATCGACTACCCAGGTAGTAAAAAGCCCAACCAACTAATAAATTTCACATGACAAACGCGTCGCGTGAATAAAACCACCATAGCGCACCGTAAGGCTGAGAAACCCCTGCCACGGAAACCTTGAAACCCCATATCTTTGAACTGGGAGCTCGACACTACACTCCTGCTCCCTAGCTAAAAACTTTACTCCATGCTCCACATCTTTCCAGCGTAACCATACCTAGACACAATCATGTCGATACCGGGGCTTGGTCAAGCTGTTCATGCTGCTGTAAGTAGTAATTCATGTATGAAACTCCAAAACACTCAATTTATTAACTCGTTGGGTGTAGAGAACTGCAGCACCAGCAGTCGTTGCGCATACGAATATTCATGAGCTTCAGGCTAACTCAGAATGGTGCTTTGAAGTCGCCATCGGGGCGAGTATTGAAGTTAAGGTATGGATTCTATGAAATTCAATTTCATTATAGTATATATGCTGAACGAGACCCCCCAATCTAACTAACCACTCACTCAGGTCCTCTCCGGCACCGCAGAAATTTTTGGCACAGAACTCGCGGTCAACCACACATACACATTCCACGGCACCAAATCCTCCATCTACACCTGGCACGGCTGCCGACTCGAAGTAAACGGACCATGCGAGGAATACACCGCCGAGGAAACCCCCATGATCTCCTACATCAACACGCATTTTGCGCTGGAGAACCTACGATCCGAAGCGAAGAAAGCAGGACAGGATGGCCCGTGTGTAATCATCGTCGGACCTAATAATACAGGGAAAACCAGCTTGGCGAAACTGCTCACCGCGTATGCGATCCGCATGGGACGCCAACCAATCGTCGTGAACACGGATTCGCGCGAGGGAATGCTGAGTATACCGGGGAGTTTGACGGCCGCGGCGTTCAAGAGTATTGTGGATGTGGAGGAGGGGTGGGGGAGTAGTTCGACGAGTGGGCCGAGTCCCGTGCCGGTAAAGCTGCCGTTGTGTTATTACTATGGGCTTCCGAGTCCGGAAGATAATGTGAAGTTGTTTAAGCCGGTGGTCACGAGGCTGGCGTTGGTGGCGACGAGTAGACTGCAGGATGATCCTGTGTGTAGGGAAACGGGTATGATTATTGATACGCCGGGGGTAATTAGTCAGGGGAAGGGAGGGTATGATTTAATTTCTCATATTGTGTCGGAGTTTGCAGGTGAGTTTGTCGGTTTGGGGATTTGGGTTTGAATGAGAGTGTGGACTAATGTGATTGCCAGTTAATATTATCCTGGTCTTGGGCTCGGAACGTTTACACAGTGAAATGTTACGGCGATTCTCAACCCAAAAAATTGATAACGGAGAAGCCATAACTCTCGTCAGGTTAGACAAGTCAGGAGGTTGTGTGGATAGAGATGATACATTCATGCAACAAATGCGGGAAGCAACTATCAAGGAATACTTTTTCGGAGACGCGAAAAGAACCTTGAGTCCGCATACACAACTTGTTAATTTCGACGAGCTTTCGATTTACAAAGTCAAAGAAGGTATGCCATATTATTCTTCTCTGCCCTCTCACCTCTTAGTATCTTCAGAACTCTAACACTTCACAAGCACACTCAATGCAAAGTGCATTTATGCCCGGAGGAGAAGAAGAAGCTGAACCCACACTATATGAAAAAGTAGAGCCAACACCCTCTATGTTGCATTGCATTTTCGCTGTCATGCACGCATCGACTCGCGATTCTCAGGATACTATTCGAGATGCGAGTGTTATGGGTTTTGTATATGTAGCAGAAGCCGATGAGAAGAAAAAGAGAATGAAGATTCTGGTTCCGCTTAATACGAGAGTCACGGATAGACCATTGATTTGGGGTAGCTGGCCTGAAGCCCCGGTAAACTTGATGGGATAATCAAATAATACACAATATTGCCCAGAAGAAAAGTTCTAATACACGTTTTTGTGCTGAGTGTTGTGCCATGTGAAAGCAAATCCAGTAGTAAAAAACTCCTGTGATCAAACTAAAAATATCCTGCCCGCATTACCCAACTTACGCCGGTTCGCATTGGTCTGCTCATAATCAAACCAACCTGGATATCCCTCAGTCATTCTTCATTCTTAATTCATATCGCAATTCCCTTCCTCATCTCGCCGCTCATCTACCTCTCTCTAATCCCTCGACTGCACCTTATGATCTCCCCTAACAGCCTCCGCATACTTGGGTGGCACAGCCCCTCCACTACTTCCCTCTCCACCCTGTACCTGTCCCTCTCCCGCATTCGTCCACGTCCCATTCTGCTGTTGCTGAACCGTAGGTGCTTCCATCGGAGCATTAGTGCCATACCCTTGCTGTTGTCTCTGCGTGCCACTCGATTTCTGGGGCACGCGCTGCGCTCGTCCATTCGGGCCCTGTACGACGACATATGTCACACGAGCATTTTCCGAGTCGGGAATGGCGTCGTAGTGAGCGTCTTGGTCGGGGAATTTGGCGATAATGTACCAGGCGTGCAGGAGCCCCGGGAGGAAACCTAGCATGCAGAGGAGAATGTTGATTAGGGAGTCGGCGGAGCAGAGGCCGCGTTTTACCCAGACTAGGGGAGGGGGTTAGTGAATGAGCGTGCTGTTGTGGTTGGGAGGGGCAAACGTGGTGGGAGGGGAATGGGCTGTTGTGTGTGGTTGTTGGGTTCTTGGGAAGGAGTACAGAGTTGGGAATATTCATGCTTACCTGCGAGAGGGGGAAATAGAATGGCGATCAAGCCGAGGAAGATATCGGACGAGCACATTTTCGATTTGTTTGATGTAAGTATATGATTATGTGTATTTTGTAGGTTTAAAGGTTTCCTTTATCCTGCACAGTACGGTAGTTGGTTGAAGGAGCGGTTCTGGATTTATGCGAAATCAAATGTCTCTGTTCGCGGGCGAAGCAGATTCTTGGTTGTGCAGGTGGTTCGTCATCGGAGATCGGGCCTTGCGAGTCAAAGGAGGCACAAGGAAATCATCCTTACCTCTTTGACATTAGCGTTAATGCACATGATGCAGCCTTTGTAGGTTTATCGATTAGGTGATCGGAAAGTCGGACTCAAATATTGCAGCTAGACAATCCTTGTCGCGCTTTAGGTCCAGACATTTAACGATTAAAAAAGTTCAATATTTGATCTATTGTGCATATAATTCACGAACGACAAACATGCCGGGAAATAATATGGATGTCGATATGGAGGAAGAGGATGATCCAATAGTCAGCTCTTATGATATTTTCATTAAACCTCATATCTCTGAAGGTCGAGAAATTTATGTATTACAATTTCCCAATCGCGATATTGAGCAACGATACGCTGGGTCAAATGATGCTCAACCTCTCAAGTTTCGAACGAAGCCAAAGGCCGGGATGGTCGAAATGGATGTTCCAATCAATGCGCGCACGAATTATGATAAGGATAAGGGCGTGAAATGGGGAGATGCTATCAAGAAGAGTCAAATGGTTAAGGGTGGAGGAAGTCATGGTTTATCGGGTGGTTTTGGAATTGGAGGAGCACAACCAACTGGCAGAGGAAGAGGACGGGCACAAGAGATTGACCCTGAGAAAGTAATGGCGGATTTTGAAGGCGCTATTCGGACGGAGCAAGTTTTGGTTAAGCAAACTCTTGGTGGTCAAATCATTCCCGTCGATCAAAATAGTCCTCAATACTTTTTAGGCGCTTTTCAGAGTGGTAATTGGAGATATTTTCTTTTCCTTCTTGGGCAACATGCTAATTTAATCCAGATAAACTTCATCTCACTCCAATTGATCACATGGTACAAATGAGGCCTCAATTTCATCATATTGACGCACATGTAGAACAGGAAAAGCAAAACCGACCTCGCGAAGGACCTGCACCAAAAGCTATGGAAGCTCGAGTTATTCATTTGACGGTTAAGTCAAGTACTGACGGAGAAGAAGATGGAAGTGATAACATTGGCGTACGAATCTCTGCGGCGCAACAAGAGCAATGGGTGAAGCACCGATATGTTGACGAGGATCATCAATCTGCTTGGGAATGCTATCATGAAAATATGTTTATCTATCCTGAGCCGGATGAGAAAGGAGAAGAGCAAGAACTTTCGCCAGATGTGGTTCCAAAGTTAACCACTGGGATAGATGATATGGCATATATGGATACAATCAGTGCGCCGAATAATGCAGCGAAAATGTCAAGGGCCAAGGTGGATGCGCAAACGATTGATCTTGATGCAGATGAAGAAGAATAGAATTGTATGATATGGGTTCATTCTCTGGCGTATAAAATCAAAAAAGATACCCCGCACATGTCCTTGGTAGACGAGATACTAGGTAGACAATTGAACATAGGTACTTCAGCAGAACAATTTTGTATTTATATACTTCATTTGAGATGGGATGAATGTACTTTCGTTGTATATATCTTGACTGTATACACTCGAGTAGCTTTTTCCATATTTTATTGATAAATCTACTCCAGTTGGGTATCAATCGAAGTACTGTGCGTGAGGTTTGATATATCCTAAATCCGAATACAGGCAGGCGATAACGATAAAAAAGTTCCGGTGTCATTCATTATCAACCATAGCTCGGCCGATACCTACTAGGTAGGTAGCTTTACTTGCTTGCTATCCTAAGCTCGCCATCCCACCCAAACAAACCATTTTTACCACACTTCCTTACACGCATTTTACAGAATCAATATGGCGTATCTGGCTCCAATACACAGACCAAGTAGTGTACGACTTACACTGCGATTGAATCTTCTAGATCATAGAGTGGAATGTCTGGTACTTGCGTAAGTAGCAATCTATACACGATTCCATGATTCAAAATCATAACACAATTTAATACTGACTTCTCTACAGGAAAGCAAATCGATTAGAAATATGGAGGCCTACAGAAGAAGGTCTTACGATGGCATATTCGTAATCCATATATGGCCGCATCTCCATGCTGCAAAAGATCCAACCTGCGGGATCCAAGACCGACCATCTCTTCGTGGGGACCGTACGAGCACAATACTTTACCGTGATGTGGAATCCCCAGACGCATAAACTGGATACCATGCAATCGTTCGTCGATGTTTCTCAAGAACACATGTGGGATTCCGAAAGTAGGGATAGATGTTTTGTGGATCCGACGGGGCGATTATTATTTATGGAATTGTACGAGGGAGTGCTGAATTTGGTGAAGATTGTAAAGCCTAGGGGAGGCAAGACGGATTACTTGGAGAACCCGGAACAAGTGAGGATTTCGGAGATGAAGGTTCGGGCGAGTGCGTTTTTGTATACGGATACTAAACAGCCGAAATTGGCTTTGCTGTATCAGGATGCGAGGGAGAATGTGAAATTGGCGACATATAGGATGCTGGATGATAAGGGTCAGCTCATTTTACAGTTCGATCCGAAGAAGAATAGGGAAAATGATGTGGATGATTTGTGTGTTGGAGCTATGCATATCATACCGGTTCCCAAGGCGAGAGATGAGGCGAGCAAGAGATATATTGTTAGGAACGCCACGACTGCCAAGGCTAATCTAGGAGGGCTGGTTGTCTTGGGCGAAACGAAGTTTACATATCTGGATGATGAAAGTAAAGCCATTGTCGAATATGCGTTGGATGAAGCTGTATTATGGGCGGCGTGGGAACCGATAGATGAGAGAAATTATCTATTGGGGGACGATTATGGCTTTTTATACATTTTAACAATACTGGTCGATGGTGCTACAGTCACTGGACTACAAGTTACAAAATTGGGTCAGGTATCTAAGCCTACATCTTTTTTGAACTTGGGGAATGGAATCTTCTATATTGCTTCACATGAAGCGGACAATCAGGTCGTTCAAATTGATTTGGAGAATCCAGAACATGGTGTTTCGTTGCTACAGACACTGCCGAATATTGCCCCAATACTTGATTTCACGGTCATGGACATGGGCGGGCGAGAGGGAGAGACTCAATTGAATGAATATTCTTCAGGACAGGCTCGATTAGTTACGGGCAGTGGAGGATTTGAGGGAGGAAGTTTGAGAAGTGTTCGGAGTGGAGTTGGACTTGATGACACCGCGATACTTGCCGAAATGGAAGGCATTCGTAAGGTCTTCGCGTTGCATTCTGGTCCAAGTCTACCGAATGATACTCTTGTAGTGTCATTTTCAACAGAGACCCGATTCTTTAAGTTTGATCCACAAGGAGATATTGAAGAAGTTGAGACTATTAAGAATTTGTCTTCTACTTCGGAAACATTTCTAACTTATAACTTCGATGAAGGCTGTATATTACAAGTCACACAACATGAGGTAGCAATACATGGCAAATCTCCCGGTCATCGATGGCAGCCTCCTGACGGACAGATAATCACGGCAGCTTCAGGAAACCAGAACTATATTTTACTTTCGTCTAATGGACGTACCTTGGTCACTTTATCAATTCAACAAAATTTAGCAGAGGTCGCATTTCAGGAGCTTGGAGATGATCAAGTAGCTTGCATACATGTACCCCAAGTACTGGGTGATATAGGTGTCATTGGCTTATGGAAGTCGGGTTCGGTATCTCTGCTTGATCTCGCAACTCTCAAGACTATCGTATCTGAGGATCTACGACGAGCTGATGGAGCTTCCATACCGAGAGACATTGCTCTTACTCAGATTCTACCCCCTGAACTTTCAGGCCCAACATTGTTTGTCAGTATGGAAGATGGTATTGTGTTGAGCTTCAATGTCGACAAGACAGATTGTTCACTATCGGGACGAAAAAGTATTGTCCTTGGAACACAACAGGCGCAACTTCAGATTTTACCACGGGATAATACAACTTTCAATATTTTTGCAACATGCGAGCACCCTAGCTTGATATATGGTTCTGAAGGTAGAACTGTGTATTCGGCCGTCACAGCTGAAGATGCAATTGCAGTATGTTCGCTGAACAGTGTAGCGTATCCAGATTCAGTAGTTGTGGCTACAACAAATGAACTCAAACTTGCAGTCATCTACAACGAGAGAAGAACACATGTCAGAACTTTACCGATTGGTGAGACCGTAAGGAGGGTAGCATATTCAGCCAAAGAAAAATCGTTTGCGATTGGAGCTATCAAACGTGAACTGACAAAAGGACAAGAAGTTGTCACGACTTCTTTCAGACTTGTCGACGAGGTTGTTTTCGGTGAGCTAGGAGAACCGTACTATTTACCACCAAATAACGAAATCATCGAGACTGTTATACGAGCGGAACTTCCAACAAGACATAGCAGTGGCGAATTAGTCGAGCGCTTCCTTGTCGGTACAAGTTTCCTTCATGAGGAAGAGGCGAATGTTCGTGGCCGTCTTCTTATTTTTGGTGTCAATGCCGACAGAGCTCCATATATAATCGCTTCTCACAATCTCAAAGGTTCTTGTCGATGTATTGGTGTACTCGATGGTAAAATCGTAGCGGCACTCAATAAAACAGTCGTAATGTACGACTACGAGGAAACCTCCACAACATGCGCCAAACTTAATAAATTAGCAACATATCGATGTTCAACTTGTCCCATCGATATCGATATTACAGATAATGTAATAGCAGTAGCAGATATTATGAAATCAGTTGCGCTGGTCGAATATACACCCGGAACCGATGGCCTTCCAGATAAACTTGAGGAGGTGGCAAGACATGCACAACAAGTCTTCTCAACGAGTGTTGCAGAGGTAGATACAGACACGTATCTGGAGACTGATCACGATGGGAATATAATCTTGTTGAAGAGGAATAGAGAGGGTGTTACGAGAGAAGATAAATCTAGAATGGAGGTTACTTGTGAAATGAATCTTGGAGAGATGGTCAATAGGGTTAAGAGGATCAATGTGGAAACATCCAAAGATGCTCTGTTGATCCCGAGAGCTTTTCTCGGCACTGTATGTCCCCTCTTCCCCCTTCTTCAATTAATGAATCATTGACACTAACGATCCCCAGACCGAAGGATCAATCTACCTCTTCTCTCTCATTCCCCCACAAAACCAAGATCTATTAATGCGTCTCCAAACCCGTCTAGCATCTCTCCCTTCCGCCTCTTCCCTCAAAGGACCCTCAGACTCCACATCTCCTCATCAAATCGAACTCTCGCCCGGTAATCTCGATTTCAATAAATACCGTTCCTACATATCCGCCACACGGGAAACAAGCGAACCCTTCAGATTTGTAGACGGGGAGTTGATCGAAAGATATCTGGATTTGGAGAGCGAGGTACAGGAACTTGTGGCGGAGGGATTGGGTGTCAAAGCGGAGGATTTGAGAGGTGTGGTGGAGGGATTGAGGAGGTTGTATTAGAGGGAGTTGTCAAGGGGGGGAGGGGAAGCGAGAGTGAGAGAGAGAGAATTTGAATCTTAGGTGGACATCTAGGATGTGGATGTGCATATCGATATGAGTGGAATGAGATAAGTGAGTCGAGTAAAGCTATCTAAGGCTAAGGTAAAAAAAAAATATGAAGCAAGAAAACTGGCTTTCTACACGTGTCGAAAATGAACAAGGTCATAAATCACGTAGAGGAGGGTAGCTATTGCTGTATAGTACGCACAAAGGTATAGATGATAGATATACTGCTATAGATTGATCTAGAGGACGGGGGAAATAAGAATACAAATCGTGCTCTGCAAAGTCAATCGATCACATGGCTGCTGAGGTAAAGCAAAAGGGGAGGTATTCTACATGATACATTTTCCTTGAGTTGTTTGAGCGATGGAGGAGTAAGGCTATTAATTCACAAATCTGAGGGGCCATACATCGAAGGATTGTATAGTAAAACCTACGAAACGTGACCACAATTTTCACCAATTCACCCGCCAAATTCACACATAGTACGCCCAGAACATTTTTTGTAGCATATCTTCATTTTCATTTATTCAGCTCCGTGATATGACTAGCCCGAGCTACTAAGATATCTATAAACAACAGAAAAGTTCTTGCCTTTATAATTTTCCTGTTGTTCCACAGCTTCATAAACCTCTCGAGCTCTATTACCAAGCTCAAGTTTGGCCTGAACTTCTTCTGCTGCTTTCAATGCAAGTCCTAGATCTTTCCTCATGAGACTTATACCAAAACCTCCACTATAATCTCGTTCGGCTGGTGCACCTGCTACAACACCCTTGACGGGATTGTTAAGTTCACTTTGCCAACATTTGCCAGTACTACTGTTTATCAAATTACCTAGGACTTGTGGATCAAGACCCTACATGATTCCCAAGTTCATGGCTTCAGCTGTTGCAATGTTATTGATCGCCAGAAGATAGTTGTTGGCAAGCTTTCCGGATAGACCTGCACCTTGAGCTCCACAATGTAAAACCCTCTTTCCCATCATGGTGAGTATGGGAGTCACACGATCAACTAGATCATCCGAAGCCCCAAGCATAAAGGTCAGAGTTCCGGCAGTTGCGCCAACAACACCTCCTGACATTGGCGCATCGACGAATCGACCTTGTTGCGTTGTATGAACTGCCCTAGCAACATCTCTAGAAGATGTTGGATCAATTGTGGAGCAATCAATGAAAAGACGATCAGGATTTGCGACTACAGATGTAGAAAGTGGAGGCTTGAGTATTTGACTAAAGACATTCTTCACATGTGCTGGTTCTGGTAAAACGGTGATGGTAGTTTCCTGCAAACAGTATCTATTAGCAATTGAAACAGATATTTCTTCAGACAAAATAGACAATTGATTGAAATAAAATCAGAGGATTGGCTTTGTTGTATAATATAAAAATCATTAGAAGATCAACCAAGACGGTTGACCCCAACTTAGATCATTCATGGAACAAACTCATCACTTAAAAGGGAAGCAATTTGATTGCGAGAGACGAAAATATAGTGGTATAACTTACAGAATTTTCAGCAGCTTCTCTTATACTACCTGCAGCCTCGACAGCAGCGCCACGTCCAAGAGCTTTTGTGTCCTTTGTAAATCTCTCCACTGCTTCAGTATTGATTTCATAGACTCGGATCGTATCGGCAGGAGGTAATTTGGCTTGAAGGTTTCTTGCCATATTGTATCCTGTCTAATGTTAGCGATTGATTCCTTTTTTTGGTAGATTCAATGCAGACATACCCATTTGACCGAGACCAATAAACCCCCATTGCTTCTGTCTTTCCACTGATGATGAGAAGTTACTTTGCTGAACAGATCGGAATAATGACCGCACAAATGGCGCCGATGTCCTCACATTTACCCTCATCTTCACGATCCAACTCACGATTTCGAAAAGTCAATTGAAAAGAAGAATTGGGTGTTTTTAATAACAAACAAACGATTGAAAGCGGATAGCCTCCGTACGAGCAACCGTACAAGCTGACGAATGAACGAAAGCGGGTGCTCCCTCGGGTGATATATAGTTGAATGGGGAAGGAAGCATGGGGGATGTGGGGAAGTTATTCTGGTTGCGCTGCCCGAGGCTGCTTTGCTTCCTGAATCCTTGAACCGTTACCCCGATACCCGACAAAAGCCGACAAGATCAGCAGTTTTGCTATCAATCCATGATAGGAAATACCTCACATGACGTTAAACCTTGAAAGCTCCCTTCTTGCTAACCAATGCCAATTGCGAGATTAGTTCAAGGAATGTATGTATAGCAAAATAATTGATCATTGATAATTGATATCTTCGTATTTTGAGCTTTGTAGAGAATCTTGGAATCTGGAGATAAAAACGGGAGAGATATAGAAGAAGTGTGGAATTAAAAAAATGAAAAAAGGATTGGAGAAAATTTTGAAGAAAAAATGGAAAATATATGCTTAGTTATTGTATAAGCGAAATAGCTTACCCCTGTCGAACGAAGAGCACTGATAAGAAGCGTTGAGAAAGTCCTATCTAAAGTCCATTCCATAATCTATTAACTTGCACACACAGTTCAGTCAGTGATCGGGATTTTCTGATCCATATAAAAATCAAGGTCGGCACGTCATCAAACAACCACAATTATAGAATCAGTATCCCGATCGTCATCATACTGCTGCACTAAGATCTCCTCAAATTTGGCTCAGATAATGCGGGGTAGGAGGTTCTGAACTCAATATCGAGGCACATGTTGTACGAAACAATCCACATACCAAACTTGTATACTTGCGCATATGCTTCGGGCTGTTCTTCGGCTCACAAGGGAGATCGACAATCAAGTAGTTTCTTGTGCTTATGTATATATATGCTGTAAATATTGAGGGTGGATTCTACTTTGGTACACGGTTTGATTCATCTGTTGCGAAAGAACCATTGAACATATGAAGCGCAGTGAGTTACACGGTTCGATGGAGTGGTTATAGTGATATATTAAGTTGTACCTATCCTTGACCAAAAGACTGACTCGCTATGCTATTAACGATTGTCAAGAGCACCGAGAAGTAGCTCATTCTTGCTGCCATGCTATTCTATGACCTAATCCTGTATGATATCCATAATCCTGACCCAAGCCCGAACCCCTATCCGAACTACCGCTCGGGAAATGCAAAAATCCTCATATCTATCCCGCCTATACCCACCCAATCACCTACCTCCTCTTTCCTCTTCCGCCGTCGACTACTGCTTCCAATGCTCCTGCAGCCCGTCTCTCCCTCCTCCTAAACTCTCCATTGAACATTTCCGGCAACACCATCTTCGCATTTGCATGTTCTTTAGCAAACCCCACCTCTGCAGAATTTCCAAATTTCGCCCTCGTTACCCTAACAGCCTCTTCCAACATCTCCGTTCCCACACCCGTACCTCTATACCTTGCTTTTGTAGTCCATGCCCTGATGACACCTTTCCCTCCTTTCTTCCCACTCTTTCCTTTCCTTGGCGATCCATTGACATGGGGAGCTCGTTCAATGCGCAATATCAGTGCTCCAATTAGTTCTTCCCCATATCGAGATCCAATGATAACATCTTCCTCCCCTTCATCATTTTTGGCAAAATCCCAATTGAACTCCTCAGCCGTGTGCAAATAGCCTGCAGTGGCAGCTCGAACTGCTACCAAACATGCCATTGTTACTCCTGCTAGTGTGGTTACAAGTAATCCCGAATCGCTGCTGTCTGTGTATTGCCATTTTGTAACAATTCCAATTATTAATGCGTAAAAAGTAAGAATGAGAGGATGGAAGATTAATGCTTGGGCAGCGATTTGTCGTTGTTGGGCAATAGAATCTGCGACTAGTTTTAGAGCTTTTGTTTTGTCCTCTTTCGTGTCTAATGCGGTAGTTGTGAGAGAGGGAATGCCGTCGAGGGGATCGGGAACAATGGTATCATCGTCGATATTGGAAGACATTGTTGCGAGAGATGATGGGCGAAGTGGTGGAAGGTTATGAGAAAATGATGCGCCCAGAATTGGAGTTGAGGTTGTAGAATTGAGTGTTGATGGCGGCAGGACCAGATTTGCTCGAAGAAAAGTAAAGAAAGCTGGCGGGGGTTTAATGTTAGTTGACAAGACTTTTTGTTAATTGGTGTTAGACGATAAGTTGTCAACATTTTTGAAAATAAAGTATTTTAACATGTGAAGAGTTTCTTCTCACTCACAATTGAGGGATTAATTTCACAAAATAACAAAGGTTAATATCAATTGGATTTGTTGAAATAGCTTCCCACCTGCTCCGACTGAAAGTTTCACAAAAAAACTTTTCAAAACTTTTTGTCTTTTGAAATCCACAAACTTTTTTCGTACATTGAGAACCGGCGATTCATCATAAAAAAGAATACAAAAGCAATACTTCTCAAAAGAAAATATATAAATGAAGAAACTCACCAGCACTAGCTAGAAATCCAGGGACTGCATTCATTTTATCCACCACAATATTGGCAGTAGCAGTAGTACTATTCCATGTCGTACCGCCACCATATTGCGACCTTCTCAAATCTATTTCCCTGGGAATAGACACCGGCACGTGTCTAGGCATTTCCCCTGAAAAGGTAACTGTTACTAAATAACTCAACCTTTTTCGGTTCTTTTTCCAATTTCCGATACCATTCGCGTGAGGATGGATGATTTATTGAATGGGATCAAAACTCAAGGATCTTAATCTTTTATATGGGATTTTGGGATACTTACTGACGTATGAATTCTGCACGTGGGGTGTCCCAGTTTAATTGGTGAGGAGCTTGTTTATCTTCTTATCGATATGCCAAGAGTTTAAAGTTTGATGGACATCAAGGATCGATTTGGAACCAAGACATGGGGCATCTAGACACAAGCCATATTAAATCGCTTTGAGTGGATGAAGATAGGGCTTAGTAGACGAGGGGATGGAGGGGGAGGGGTGGGTGTGGGATATCATCCAGACTGGTCAACTGGTGCATAAGACGGTAGGCGATTTGATTGTTGATGGCTTTTGACTTTGAGTTTTGGCTTTTGGCTTATCGTCAATGATAGCAATGGAGGTAGACGACTGATTGTGATATTGATGCCCAGTGGGTGGGCAGTGGGTGGGCAGATGTTGTGGAAGTATCGGTATCCAATCAGCCTCGCTACCAGCTCTCGGGAGATTTTTATGGAGAGGAAAGATAACTCGTCCGTGTGACCAAATCTATCAGACAATCGTTGCCCATACTGGCGTGCTCGATCGGCTCTGTTTCCAAGGTCCTTTTCACTTATGCTGGGCTAATGCGTGGTCGTAGGAACTTGTTGTGTAAAGTAAATTACTTGAGTATCCAAGCTTCAATTTACTACCAATGATGATGACTTTGACAAATATCCTAGATATCAGTCACCATATCCCTGGACCCTCGATGCCGATGAATTCAACTCTCTGTCAGGATTCTCTTTCCTTATATTGCGTATCATTGATGAAGTTTCATACTTCATTCAAAGGATCTTCTTGCCTCGTGAGCAACAACCCACCTTTCGATCAGGCTCTGAAACGGTTGAGAACAAGTCCTTGGCTGCCCAGCGCTATATCGGTTAGGGCGCCAAATTCTCCTGAAGGTGAAAGAACATTCTCATAATCCCATCAAGCCAAGAAAAAGTCCATGATACCAGCCACCAGTACGGACCTCCGGTATCAGGGTGCTGCGATTGTAAGCACAGGGTATCCAATAGTCCGCACTGCATTCCAACAATCGAAAACTCATGAAGGAGATCAAGTACAACAGGAGTTGCGTTGAGACTTGCTATAATTTATAATCCGTGTGGTCTCTGAAGCTGGAGCGTCTTTAACCTTAATAGATTGAAGTGGTGCACGGACCTCTTGATATTTACCCAAACCTCCTCCAGCTTCAGACACTAATAATGTTATATCTTTTCATTATGTCCTTGTTCAAACTTGCGTGAATGTAGTCTCTCAGTACTGCAACAACTTCATACTTAGTAGTATTTTGACGATCACGTTGGGAACTTGGAGAAGGAACAGAAGGCAAGCTGCCAGAACATGATGATCATGATTATTGAGAATGTTCTTAGTTGAAACAATTGAGCGTGTTTACGCCTCCAAGGAAGCCTTCCATTACAGTGAGAATGGAGATAGAGAGTAGGTCATCTATCTTTGGGACATCTGAAGTCTATATTTAGGAAAGAGTTGGAATCTTGCTCACGAGGCGCACGCCGCTCACTTCACAATCTTCTTTGGCACTTCCAACATTCCTAACATTCTTCTCCACGCGGTCTCAAGAACGTGAAGTAATAACTATCTCCTAGCCAACTCTAATGTTTTGATTCTTCCTATTATTACAATTTTAAAACATGCACTGTAATGGCACCTCAGCTAATCACTAAAATGGAATAACTACATGAGATCTACCCACTACTCTAGGACTGTGGGGAACTCGAAATTTCGGAAGCAAACGTCCTAGGTATGCGTAACATAGTAAACAATCAAACCTACAAACAACAGAAGCTATCACGATGGATATAAATTGAAGCAAGAGTCCTCTAGGGAAACAGCATCAACAGCATCGACTCTCGACAAGAACTTTCGACATCTCGACAAACATCACATCACATCACTACACCAAACCACCTTCCAACACCAACCAACCATCACCCACTCAAACCCGAACCCAAACACAAGACCCTTCAAACCAACTCACTCAAAATGCAATTCGGTAACACCCTTACACTCCTCCCCCTCTTCCTCACCTCTACCCTCGCTATCTAAGTAACCTACGACCCCGGCTACGACAACGCCGCTCGCTCCCTCTCCGTCGTCTCCTGCTCCAACGGACCCAACGGTCTCGAAACCCGTTTCCCCCAATACAAAGTCCAAGGCGGTCTCCCCACCTTCGCCCGCATCGGCGGTGCATCCACAATCGCTGGATGGAATTCTCCTAATTGCGGTACTTGTTACACCTTGACGTATCAAGGCGTCTCGATCAATATCTTGGTCATTGATGCCGCGGCTACGGGTTTTAATATTGCGGAGAGCGCGATGAATACTTTGACTAATGGAAGAGCGGTTTAGTTGGGAAATATTGATGCTGATTGGACTGTGGTGACGCCTGAGGAGTGTGGGTTGCCGGCTGGGGGGGGCGGGTTGCCTTGTAAGGCTTAGATTTAGGAAGTCTTGGGATGGATGAATATTTGGGAGGGGACGGATTATGGGAGGGCGCTTTTTGAAAGGGCGAGGAAGGTGGTTTGGTGTAGTGATGTGATGATTTGTTAGATGATCGACATCTGTTCGATCTTTTCAACTTTTTTCCTTGATCCTTTGAAATAATGCTAATGTCAATTTTCATCTGAATATTTAACGTGACTTGCATGTTTTGTTCCCAATTCCCTATAAAGGCTATCAACTTATCACAATTTCATGCGTTAGTAACCTAAAACAACTTATTTGCTCAAAATTAATGAACAGTTTCTTTCCAAATCACTCAATAAACATCCCACAAACTAACCTTCCCATCCTTCCCTCCCACAGCAACCCAATGCGTTTCCCTCGCCTTCCTCAATCTCTCCCCCTTAACATCCAATTGCCTCAGTCTCCCCACCAACTCCTTCCCCTTCTCACCTCCTCCACTCTCCACTTCCGCCCCCTCCAAAACATCCGCAACAGCAACCGCAAAACACCCATCCTTATGCCACTTCAGCACCGCCAATTCCCTCATCTTCGCCACTCCGTAAACTCTCGCTCTTCCGTCCCACCCAGCGGTCACGGCAATCTTGCCATCATTTCGCATTTCTATACTTTGTTGTCCCGCATGTGCCGTTTTCAGTATTTTGGGCTCGTCTTTGGTGGAGCTTAGTATCGCTTTTAAATGTGAGGTTGGAGGAGAAGGAGAAGGAGAAAAGGGAGTTGTGGTGGTGGGGATTAGATATTTGATGATTCGATCATCAGCACCGCTAGTGAGGAAGAATTTGCGGTCGGGGCTTGGATCGAGAGAAAGGGAGAGGATCGGTTGAATGTGTGATTTGGAATGGTATATGGTGTTCCATTGTGGTGATCGAGATGAAGGTGCAGTTGAAGGAGAAGTAGATAATGGTGAGATGGGAGAATTGAGGGAGAACACAGATACTGATCCATCTTCGTAGCCGGAGAGAACGGTTAAGCATTTAGTGCTGGGATGGAAAAAGAGTGATAGACACATGATCATGCCTGGCTTCTCTGGTCCCGGCGAAGGAATATTATGTAGGCGATGAAGGGTGGGAATATGGAAGATATCGATCTGGAATTGTTAGTTTCTCTTGCTTATTTCACGTGGATCATTACTTACCGATTCGGATGTTAACGTATTCGGGACTGCGATTAACAATTGATCTTCACCCTTCTCGTCTTTCTGAATTTCCGCTTCCGCTGTTTCATCTTTGTCCTTCTCTCTATTCTCCTTCACATTGATATCCGCATATAAAGAACACACAGCAAAGGCGCAGAAATTCATGGTGTTGACATCTAACATGTGTAGAATCCATGGTTTTCTCCTCTCTTCCGAGACGGTATCAACGGGAAGAACTTTACTCATGAATTCCTCTTCTGATGGAGGAAGCTTCCATATTATTAATTTATTGTCTTTTCCATGCCTGCAAGATGTCAGCTTGGCGTTCTTCTCTGCTCACCCCCCCTTTCCTAAATATGATGACAGCCAGTTGATCCCACCCCCTCCCCTTCTTCTTCCCCCAACCACAAGTTCCCATACAAACCTCTAAAACCCTAAACTCCAAGAGGAAAGAAAAGAAGAAGAAAAAAGCTCACGTCACAA